>JBBPNO010000880.1:0-13162 GCA_038090915.1 Boletus eberwhitei
CCCCAACAGGCAGTGGCGACGTGCTCGCCATTCGGGGAAAACTTGATTCCAGTGAGATAATCGTCATGCTTGAGTGGGCCAACAAGTCGCTCTCGAGTTTCAATGCTCCAAATGCTTGCTTCTTTGTAAGTCCCAGCGGCAAATCGGGTCGAATCCGGGGAAACGTCCACCGCAAGCACCCAGCCGCTCTCCACGTCGATGACCTTTTCTCGCATCTCTCTGTCCCACACGCTTGCCCCCTTGTCAGTCCCACACACTATCCACTTGCCATCTCTCGACACAGAAATGGCAAACACCTCCATTCCCGTAAATTGCTTTCCGACCTGTTGACCGTCCGAAAGTCGCCATCGTTTAATCCCATCGCCACTCCCGCTCAAAAGATGCTCTCCGTCAGGGTGGAACGCAACTGTGTATACATTTTTAGAGTGACGGGTGTCAAGGACTATTGTCTGGTCTTATTGGAATGTCAGCATTGCTCAATCACACCTTGAATCTGCTACACACCGGGGTTCGTCGGCGACATCCTCACTAATGGTACACAGTCGTTGGCTTCGAAGAATGGAAGAACAACGCGTTTCGGTTTACTTGTGGTACGCAAATATACTCCATAAACAGGTTTCAATGTGGTCTGTTCGCACACTGCCTCGTGTCTTTGGCGCTCAAGTATTCGGATCCCAGCTACGTGACCTCGTTGCGAGACTCTATTCACGACAGATCTACAATCCGCATTTGTCCAACTCGCCATATTCTGTGCAAAGGCAGAAAACATGGCACTCAGAATTCATTCTACATCCTGTAAGTGGTTACATCGTTGAGATGTCCATTGAAGGGTTCAAGACGCTTCATACACCCGAATTCCATTGTTTCCTACATTTTGCCACTGTCCTGGGGGAACAAACGTTTCTTCTAGCTTCTCTTTCCGATACTCATCGGTTGTCCAATCGGGCTTAATGCTGTAGAATGGTTTGGGCCTCTCTTTCAACACCGGGTCGCCAACTGTTCTCATCCCAAAAAAAATATGAGCCCCGCTTAGTCCAGGGCAAGCGACTTTCTGGGGTTGTCAACGCAACGTGGCCCATTTCCACGTGGTTTTAGAGTTGTTTAACAGGCAATTGTCTTCAGTGCAGACACAGTACGGCGTGTGTGGTCGCGGTCACATCTGTCGATCACAGACTCACTTCGGTATACATGTTCTGGGCAATTTTTATTTTTATTTTTCCAACTCTTCCCCGAGTGTATGGAGTGCTTTCTCGCCTCAGGTTCTTGCAGCGGATTTGCATGTATGCTTGTCCCCCTGACTGAGAAGCACCGAAATTAGTTTCGTCCATGCGTCCTACCAATCCATGCTCTCCCAACACTTTCATAAACCCTTTACTCATGTTTTTGCCACCAGGAACTACCCCTTCAAAACCATCCTAGTTTTGCTGCCCAGTTTCCATGACGGCTCTTGCTACAACGCATATACCCATGCTAGCCCAAACGCTCGAGCTCAGACACCTGATACTTTCAGACGTTGTTTGCCATCCCTCGGTAGTCGTTTCGGGGGGAGTTGGCAAACTTAGAGGGGGCAAAGAACAGTTGAGAATTGGACTCGACATGGACCTTCCCACCACCCAGGGTGTCTCTGACCGGCCGCTCAACGTGGACTCGGACAGGAATTAATATGGTATCGCGTCGTTCACCTGCATATGCCGTGCCTTCCTTTTTCAGAATGGGAAGATCCATGAACGTGGTACATATCTCCCTGCAAGAATTTGACCTGATGAAGCACCATCGTACATTCTCACAGACGAGCCAGTAATGCCATTCGTTCGACCCCTGTGAGTCGGCGTTGGATACCCTTGAGTTCGTTCACCCTGCACTGAGAAAGTGAGTTACTGAACGGGTAATAACTCTCAGGTGTCGCGAGCGAGAGCGGACCCCCACTATCTGCTGGGTAGGAGCGTGGGTTGGCACCGGACTACGACCCACCGCACTTACAAGCGAGACTTCTCATCTGAATCCTGTTCACATTGCATTGTTCAATCGGTTCAACAGAATGGATACTGTTTGGCCCCAATCCATTCTTACCCGTTTCGCGACTATTCTTGCCAATCCCAGGGAGAATGACTATTACGCCCCATACAACAAACTTCTTAACGTTCTCTTCCCTCCAGACGGTCCGTTTACCGTTGGACCGCAGACTCACCCAATTGCAGAGTCCCACAAATGTATCGATTCCATGGTCGAATACCAGGTATTCTGGGGAGATGCGCCGGTCTTTATTCTGGAGATCAAGACAGGGCCTAAGCTTGGCCTCATGTCTGCTCGAGAAGAAGCTGATCCTCGAATTCATAGGATTTGGTTGGTATTTGCCCACTTTCCAAGCTTCATGCGGTCAGCGCAATCGGCACCAATTTGTGCTTCTATACTGCTGAAGCCGGGTGCGTCATCACTCCGCCCAGGATTGTCGCAGACAATCAGCTCTCCACTGACACCGCTCCAATGGGGCGTTGGGATTGTGATGTACTGGAGGCGGAGGGAGCGGCTCGCCTCAAGGCTGTCGTTTATGAGATACATCAGGCGTGTGCTCAGCTTGACCCTAGTGAGCGCTTGGCTTTTTTTTATATTCTGATGAATCTCACATGCCATTAGAAGGGATTGACTAGTTTCGTGATTGGTTACCGCTGCCCTTCATACTTTTCACCAGTTTTGTCAGCAGTTGCACCTTGTTCGGCTTTCGCGTCCTATCATCATCCCTATGAACCTCAAATCACCGACCGGTTTAGTCGTTGTATCCCAAGCGCCCATGTCGGCGTCACAGCACAGAAAAGTTGCGAATGTAGGTCATCGGGCATGTGAACCTATGAATTTCAAGTTTAACTTGAAGCTAGACAGTCCTTGTCCCTTCGAAAGCACCGAATTCAATGCATTAGTACATGCCACTACTCTGTAGACCCGATCACCTCTCGCTGGGCCGAATGGTCCCAGTCGTACCCCAAGCTAGAGAGGAACGTTCCAATGGTACTTGTGGATCTGATTAATGGAAAAACAGCGGCAGTCACCATAATAACATAATATCTTCATTGCGATGTTCCCCACTCTCGATCAGGCTAGAGTTTGGTCCTATGGCGGGGATGAGATCTAACAGAACGTTTAGGGCCTCACCGTTGACCTCGCCGTGCAGAAGCGACCGCACAACGCAAGTGCGCCCACACCCCACCCGTTTCAAGACGATGACAACGCGTCGCTGTGCACCCACCACCCCACGTTCGAGGCCCCGCCCCCACCACGATGAAACGTTGTCCTCAACTCCCTTCTTCTTCCCGTTCCAGTTTCCTCGCCTCCACAACGAAGACGCAGACGGCGACGTATCGTCGTCTCCACCACCACAACGTCCGTCCCCTCGCCATCCCAGTCGTCAAATATGAGTGCACGAACACAAACGTAACGCACGCGGGTCAGTGTAGACCACTTATAGTTCAAGCAGTCCATCCTGAGCCTCGGTACTTAGAATGGCTCGAAGTTCCTGTCGGAGCAAACGCCCCCAGAGTAAAGAGGCTTGCGATTTGGCTGTGTGCGCACTCACCGTTCAAACCACAGCGGATCCCACTTTGGCTCATGCGTTGGGCTTGGTGCACGCTCGCAACCACATGGCTATTTTTTGATGAGCCAAGGCACACAGCATTCTACCCTGCCTACTTGTCGAGGTACTATGGTCAACTCTGGATCGCTCGTTCCCCTCACGCTGCGAAGAGCTCAACTAGGAGTGGAGCCCGGGAACAAAGTCACGCATGCTACATACCCCCGTCGCCTCATTTTCCGTGATCCTGATCCTCAGTTGACGTCCTGGCATATCTGCTTTGACCCAAACATCTTCAAGCAACAGAGATATCTTACCGTCTCCTACCGATACGAAGACGTCGTCCCTAGGAATGTAGATAAGGAGGATCAACTCAGTTCAAAGAAGGCATTCATTTCGAAGATCGAAGCTATCTTGGAATCTCTCCATGAGTCCGGCTATTGGATCGATCTGACGTCGGTGGATGAAACGACCCCACCAGATGAGGTCAACCAGGATCTGTACCGTATGGCCGATGTTTACTGTGGCGCAGTTCACGCTTATCATGCTCTGCCCCCCTGCCGAGGCCACCAAGGAGCAGGCATAGATAGTATATGGAGAATGTCTCTGGATTTTTCCTGAGGTCCTCTTGAGCCATGAGTTGCGCTTCAAATTCAGAGATGGCGAGGTCACCCCCGTCACCCTTCATCAGCTCGCGAACCGCACCTACCCCCACTTTGCCGAGGAGTCCACTACCATCAATTCGTATGGACTGAAAGATCCGCTGGAGAGGTTGGAAAGACTCTCGTTACTCAGGTCTGCATTTTGGCGACATGCGAGCAGCAGGATACAACAATTCGAAGCAAGTAAACATTATGAACCCTTCTTTAGGACGGAGAGGGTGTACACAGTCGCGGGCTTCTGCGGGCATCGCATCGATCCCTACTTCCATTTGATTCGAGGGTACTCAGGTGCCCAAATTGCTCCCCTACGCCTCCCGATAGGGCTTCCAGAAGTCGCCTGGACGCTCCCATCATGCGAAAACCGGAATCCATCACTCTGATATCTATCTTTCTGCGAGATTATCCTCCACGGGACAAAGATGCAAACCACCTTCCCGCACTCCGTCAGCTCACCTATGACTGCATTCCCCCGCCATTCCTCGATCATGTGTGGAAGAATTTCATGAAGTTAACTTGCGCAAATCTCACGTCCGTCATTCTCGACTTTTGTCTTCTGGGTGACTCTGCAGAAGGAACTTGATTTACTCTCCAAAAAATTATTGCACGGCGCTCGACAAGCTTGTTATCTACCTTCGCTCCTGGCTCGAGCTAACACCACGTCTTGTCCTTCCGCCGGTTTCCTACCTCGGTCTACACTCCAAAACTCCAGAGGGACCGCCCTTTCAATACCAGGCATCGGTTTCTACTCTCGTGACCCACCTAACGGCACGAAAACTCAGGACCGCTCGGCTACTGCATGCTTGTGCGGAGGAAGAGTTGCGCGAAAGTGTGTCTTCGTTCGCTGCGGGGGATCGTGCTTGCCTCATCTCATGCCGTTTCTCGTTAGATTATTCCAAAGGTCGTGTACTGTTTTCTTGAAGGAGCCGCCCCTTGTCTCGGATTGGTTGCCTCTGTGTGCGCGGATTGGGGTATTATTAGGTTTTACCACACCTGCGTCTGTTGTACAGACTACATATAATGGAAATGGTGAAGTCTGAGTCGATCAGGACACAACTTTCCGTCTCCAGCTCGAACCGGTCATGGTTTTAATCTATGTATAGGCGGAAGATGCACCTCTTGCCCTCACCGCATATAATTTCAGACTCGCAAGAACAGTGTGATATCTACATGTAATGCAATCAAACATTTCAATCAATGTCTTTCATCGTGTGTACCTGAGCGACAACACAGCAACCATGCAGGAAACGTAACCGCGAGAGTAGCGTAGCCTGATTGTTCCTGACGCTAATCGAATGTAAGTCGAACGGTGTAGGTGAAAGGAAAGTAACGCGCACCGTTACATGAACCCCCGCGGCCGAGGGTTGAGATGGATCGGTGGTTTGTTGTGTCTGATGGGACATGAGCTGACGTGACGAGGGTCATCATCACCAGAAAGAGACGCACTTCACTTGCATCCGCAGCACCTTGTCCACTACGAGAAGCGTCTTCGTTCGGATGTTTTGGTGTAGTGGTCTTGTTACGGGATTTACGCTGTAACGTCTGATGAGTCTCTGCATACAAATCCGAGGAATAACGAACCCTTGCCCCTGGCAGTTCAGTGATTTTGCTCCTCGCCGGCTAGGATATGTTCGACACAGTGCATTCAATCATCCTTGAAGGAAATGCACTCACAGCCATCCTTGAAGGACCCTCTTGCCTGTCGTCCACTCTCGGTGGGGAGTGGGAAGGAGATCGATGATCGGAAGGCTCGCGTGACTTTCCGGAAAGTCGACCGAGCTCGTGTGACACTGGGTCCTTGTTACTCTTTCTGAACCTCGTCCGGAGCCACCTCTTGACCACCATGGTGCCCTTGGATGACTCGAAAATTTCCTCTTGACGCGCCTCTTCAGTGGAGGCCACTGGCGAGTGAGTTGATGACTGTGCTATGACGTGAGATGAAGCAGCAGGCGGTATCTCATCCTCCCGGAGATCGGCAGAGGATGCCATGGACAAAGACTCGAGTAGCGTCAACACGAAAGCAAGAGGAGAATAAAGTGATCGCCAACCTCGTCATAGTCAAATGATTGAGGGGCGGGGGTGCTTGGGGGAACCTTAGGCTATGCTATCGTGAGAACTCGCTTCGAAGGGGAAACGAATGAGCTCATACGTCAAGGAGATCACCATCGCCCTCAGGCTCGAGGTGACTGGGATTCCCAGGATCTCCCTGATGAAGAAGTTAGCGAAACTGTGCGGTAACGGAATGACAAAATCCGACTGGGGTGGAGTCACATACTTTGCTGTTGTGGCTGCCAGATATCGAAGGCCGCCAGTGTTGTTGTGGTTCCTTGCGAGTAGATACCTATATGTAGTTTGTCGATGTGAGAGGCAGAGTTATCCGACATGCAAGGGCCAAGAGAGCATAAATACTTACATGAAAAGGACCGTACGAATCTGCGAGCACACTGTTGAGATGACGAATGGCGATTTTTCCATCAAATCGTCCAGTCGCGACATAGCTGCTGTCCTGAGAGATGGCGATTGACCATATCCGTCCACTTTCCTCGATGACAGGGCCGGTCCAAGAGAGTATCGATGTGTCCAGGAATGAGATGGAACGGTCCCCAAACGTGGCGATGAATTTTCCGTTGGGGGCGAGAGCGAGAGAGTCGAGGCGGAAGCTGTCAACGGGAATTTGCAGTTCGGTGAGCTGTGACCCAGTCGACACGTCAAAAGACTTGATTTTCTTGTCGTTGGATGTGGCAAAGATTTGTCGACCGTCGCTTGACCACGCAAACGGAGTGGCTGCGGATATGGTGGTGTCAATGGTGATGAGCTTGTCGCCATTGCGACTGTCGAAAATGCGGATCGAGGGACTCCAACAGGCAGTGGCAATATACTCGCCATTCGGGGAAAACTTAAGCGTGAGTCCAGTGAGATAATCGTCATGCTTGAGTGGGCCAACGAGTCGCTCTCGACTTTCGATGCTCCAAATGCTTGCTTCTGTGTAAGTCCCAGTGGCAAATCGGGTCGAGTCTGGGGAAATGTCCACTGCCCACACCTCGTTTCCGACCTCCACGTCGATGACCTTTTCACGCATCTCTCCGTCCCACACGCTCGCCCCCTTCACAGTCCCACACGCTATACACTTGCCATCCCTTGACACAGAAATGGCATGCACCTCCATTCCTGTGAATTGCTCTCCGACCTGTTGACCGTCGGAGAGTCGCCATCGTCGAATCCCATCGTCACTCCCGCTCAAAAGATGCCCTCCGTCAGGGTGGAACGCGACTGCATACACACTGCCAGAGTGACCGGTGTCAAGGACTATTGTTTGGTCTTACTGGAGTGTCAGCATTGCTCAATCAAACCTTGAATCTGCTACCCACCGGTGTTCGTCGACGACATCCTCACCAATGATACACAATCGTCGGCTCCGAAGAGTGGGAGTACAACGTGTTTCGGTTTACTCGTGATACGCAAATATACTCCATAAACACGTTTCCTTCTTCTCAATGTGGTCTGTTAGCACACTGCCTCGTGTCTTTGGCGCCGGTTCTTATTCGGATGCCAGCTACGTGACCTCGTTGCGAGACTCTAGTATTCACGACAGATTTACAATCCGCATTTGTCCAACTCGCCATATTCTGTGCAAAGGCAGAAAACATGGCACTCAGAACTCATTCTACATCCTGTAAGTAGTTACTTCGTTGAGATGAGTCATTGAAGGGTTCAAGACGCTTCATACACCCGAATTCCGTTGTTTCATACATTTTGCCGCTGTCCTGGGGGAACAAACGGTTTTCTTGTCCCCCTGACTGAGAAGCACCGAAATTAGTTTCGTCCATGCGTCCTACCAACCCATGCTCTCTTAACACTTTCATAAACCCTTTACTCATGTTTTTGCCGCCAGGAACTACCTTCAAAACCATCCTAGTCTTGCCGCCCAGTTTCCATGACGGCTCTTGCCACAACGCATACACCCATGCTAGCCCAAATGCTCGAGCTCAGACACCTGATGCTTTCAGACGTTGTTTGCCATCCCTCGGCAGTCGTTTTGGGGGGAGTTGGCAAAGTTAGAGGGGGGGGGGAAACAGTTGACAATTGGACTCGACGTGGACCCTCCCACCACTCAGGGTGTCTCCGACTGGCCGCTCATCGTGGACTCGGACAGGAATTAATATGGTATCGCGTCGTTCGCCTGCATATGCCGCGCCTTCCTTTTTCCGAATGGGAAGATCCATGAGCGTGGTACATATCTCCCTGCAAGAATTTGACCCGATGAAGCACCATCGTACATTCTCACAGACGAGCCAGTAATGCCATTGGTTCGACCCTGTGGTCCTCACCAGCCTGTAATGGGTCGATCACATCCTGCGCAAGAGGGGGTGCTGGACGCATAATTTGAAGAAAGAAGGGAATCGTAACGTCTACAGCATCCTCCATAGTATTGCTGTGAGTCGGCGTTGGATACCGTTGAGTTCGTTCACCCTGCGCTGAGAAAGTGAGTTACTGAACGGGTAATAACTCTCAGGTGTCGCGAGCGAGAGCGGACCCCCACCATCCGCTGGGTACGAGCGTGGGTTGGCACCGGACTACGACCCACCGCACTTACAGGCGAGACTTCTCATCTGAATCCTGTTCACATTGCATTGTTCAATCGGTTCAACAGAATGGATACTGTTTGGCCCCAATCCATTCTTACCCGTTTCGCGACTATTCCTGCCCATCCCAGGGAGAATGACTATTACGCCCCATACAACAAACTCCTTAATGTTCTCTTCCCTCCAGATGGTCCGTTCACCGTTGGACCGCAGACTCACCCAATTGCGGAGTCCCACGAATCTATCGATTCCATGGTCGAATACCAGGTGTTCTGGGGAGACGCGCTGGTCTTTACTCTGGAGATCAAGACAGGGCCTAAGCTTGACCTCGTGTCTGCTCGAGAAGAAGCTGATCTTCGAATTCGTTGGCGTTTGAGGGATTTGGTTGCCCACTTTCCAAGCTTCATGCAGTCAGCGCAATTGGGACCAAATTGTGCTTCTAACTGCTGAAGCCGGGCGCGTCATCACTCCGCCCAGGATTGTCGCAGACGATCAGCTCTCCACTGACACCGCTTCATTGGGGCGTTGGGATTGTGATGTACTGGAGGCGGAGGGAGCGGCTCGCCTCAAGGCCCTCGTTTATGAGATACATCAAGCGTGCGCTCAGCTTGACCCTAGTGAGCCCTTGGCTTTTTTGATATTCATTCTGATGAATCTCACATGCCATTAGAAGGTATTGTCTGATTTCGTGATTGGTTACCACTGCCCTTCATACTTTTTACTAGTTTTGTCGGCAGTTGCACCCCGTTCGGCTTTCGCGTCCTATCACCATCCCTATGAACCTCAAATCACCGACCGTTTGGTCGTTGTATCCCAAGCGCCCATGTCGGCGTCACAGCACAGAAAAGTTGCGAATGTAGGTCATCGGGCATGTGAACATATGAATTTCAAGTTAAACTTGAAGCTAGACAGTCCTTGTCCCTTCGAAAGCACCGAATTCAATGCATTAATACATGCCACTACTCTGCAGACCCGATGACCTCTCGCTGGGCCGAATGGTCCCAGTCGAACCCCAAGCTAGAGAGGAACGTTCCAATGGTACTTGTGGATTTGATTAATGGAAAAACAGCGGCAGTCACCATAATAACACAACATCGTCATTGCGATGTTCCCCACTCTCGATCAGGTTAGAGTTTGGTCCTAGGGCGGGGATGAGATCTAACAGAACGTTTAAGGCCTCACCGTCGACCTCGCCATGCCGAAGCGACCTCATAACGCACGTCATACCCCACCCGTTTCAAGACGATAACAACGCGTCGTTGTGCGCCCACAACTCACGTTCCAGGCCCCGCCCCCACCACGACGACACGTCCTCCTCAACCCACCGCCACGACCATCCCTTCCCCTTGCCGTTCCAGTCCCCTCGGCCCTACAACGAAGACGAAGACGGCGACGGCGATGTGTCGTCTTCCCCACCACCACAACGTCCATCCCCTCGCCGTCCCAGTCGTCAAATATGAACGCACGACACGAACACAAACGTAACGCACGAGGACCAGTGTAGACCAGTTCAAGCAGTCCATTCCGAGCCTCGGTACTTAGAATGGTCGAAGTTCCCGTCGGAGAAAACGCTCCCAGAGTAGAGAAGCTTGGGATTTGGCTGTGTGCGCACCCACCGTTCAAACCACCGCGGATTCCACTTTGGCTCATGTGGTAGGCTTGGTTCACGCTCGCAACCACATGGGCATTTTTTGATGAGCCAAGGTACACAGGGTTCTATCCTGCCTACTTGTCGAGATACTTCTGGATTGCTCGTTCCCCTCGTGAGTATTCGTTGCGAAGAGCTCAACTAGGAAAGGAGCCCGTCAACAAAGTCACGCATGCTACACACCCCATCGCGTCATCATCCGTGATCCCGATCCTCAGTTGTCGCTCTGGCATATCCGCATTGACCCAATATCTTCAAGCAACAGAGATATCTTACCGTCTCCTACCGACACGAAGATGTCGTCCCTGGGAATGTAGATAAGGAGGATCAACTCAGTTCAAAGAAGGCATTCATTTCGAAGATCGAAGCTATCATGGAATCTCTCCATGAATCCGGCTATTGGATCGACCTGACGTCGATAGATGAGGCGGCCTCACCAAAAGAGAACAACCAGGATCTGTACCGTATGGCCGATGTTTACCGTCGGGCGCAGTTCACGCTTATCATGCTCTGCCCCTGCTGAGGTCACCGAGGAGCATGCATAGATGATATACAGAGAATGTCTCTGGACTTTTCCTGAGGCCTTCTTGAGCCGCGAGCTGCGCTTCAAATTCAGAGATGGCGAGGTCACCCCCGTCACCCTTCATCAGCTCGCGAACCGCGCCTACCCCCACTTAGCCGAGGAGTTCACCACCATCAATTCGCATGGACTGAAAGATCCGCTGGAGAGGTTGGAAAGACTCTCCTTACTCAAGTCTACCCTTTGGCGACGTACGAGCAGCAGGACGCAACAATACGAAGCATGTAAAGATTATGAACCCTTCCTTAGGGCAGAGAGGGTGTACGCACTCATGGGCTTCTGCGAGCATCGCACCCATCCATTTGATTGGAGGGTACTCAGGTACCCAGTTTGTCCCCTACGCCTCCCGATAGGGCTTCTAGAAGTCGCCTGGACATTCCAGTCATGCCAAAACTGGAATCCATCACTCTGATATCTATCGTTCTGCGAGATTATCCCCCACGGGACAAAGATGCAAACCACCTTCCCGCACTCCGTCAGCTCACCTATGATTGCATTCCCCCGCCATTCCTCGATCATGCGTGGAATAATTTCATGAAGCTAACTTGCGCAAATCTCACGTTTGTCATTCTCAACTCTTGTCTTCCGGGTGACTTTCTGCAGTCCGAATATTGCACAGTGCTCGACAAGCTTGTCATCTACCTTCGCTCCTGGTCCGAGCTACCACCACGCCTTGTCCTTCCGCCGGTTTGCTACCTCGGTATACACTCCAAAGCTACAAAGGGACCGTATTTCCATTACCATGCATTAGTTTCTGCTCTCGTGACCCTAACGGCGCCAAAACTCAGGACTGTTCGGCTACTGCATGCTTGTGCGGAGGAAGAGTTGCGCGAAAGCGTGTCTTCGTTCGCTGCAGGGGATCGTGCCTGTCTCGTCTCATGCAGTTTCTCATTAGAAGATTCCAAAGGTCGTGTACTCTTTTCTTGAAGGAGCCGCTCCTTGTCTCGGATAGGTTGGCTCTGGATGCGTGGGTTGGGGTATCATTAGGTTTTACCACACTTGCGTTTGTTGTACAGACCAATGGATTGGTGAAGTCTGAGTCGATCAGGATACAACTTCCCGTTTCCAGCTCGAACCGGTCAATGCCCCGCTTGGCCAAAAAGAGGGCTGGCTACCATGGTTTGTAGGCGGAAGATGCACGCCTTGCCCTCACCCCATAGAATTTCAGACTCGCAAGAACAGTGTGATATCTACATGTAATGCAGTCAAACATTTCGGTCAGTGTCTCTCATCGTGTGTACCTGAGCGACAACACAACAACCATGCGGGAAACGTAACCGCGAGAGTAGCGTAGCCTGATTGTTCCTGGTGCTGATCGAATGTAAGTCAAATGGTGTAGGGGAAAGGAAAGTAGCGCGCACCGTTACATGGACCCCCGCGGCCGAGGGTTGAGATGGATTGGCGGTTTGTTGTATCTGATGGAACGTGAGCTGACGTGACGCATCATCACCAGAAAGAGACACACCGGGTCCACTTCACTTGCATCCGCAGCACCTTGTCCACCACGAGAAGTGTCTTCGTTCGGATGTTTGGGTGTAGTGGTCTTGCTACGGGATTTACGCTGTGACGTGTGATAAGTCTCCGCATACAAATCCGAGGAATAACGAACCCTTGCCCCTGGCAGTTCAATGATTTTGCTCCTCGCCGGCTAAGATATGTTCGACACAGTGCATTCAATTGTCCTTGAAGGAAATGCACTCACAGCCATTCTTGATGGACCCTCTTGCCTGTCATCCACTCTCGGTGGGGAGTGAGAAGGAGATCGACGAACGGCAGGCTCGCGTGACTTTCCGGAAAGTCGACCGAGTTTGTGTGACACCGGGTCCTTGTTACCCTTTCTGAACCTCGTCCGGAGCCACCTCTTGACCACCATGGTGACCTTGGATGACTCGAGATTTTCCTCTCGACGTGCCACTGGCGGGTACACTGATGGCTGTGCTATGATGTGAGTTGAGCCAACCGGGAGTATCTCATCCTCCCGGAGATCGGCAGAGGATGCCATGGACAAAGACTCGAGTAGCGTCAACACGAAAGCAAGAGGAGAATAAAGTAATCACCAACCTCGTCATAGTCGAATGATTGAGGGGCGGGGGTGGTCGACGGCACCTCAGGCTATGCTGTCGTGAGGAC
>JBBPNO010000881.1:0-13140 GCA_038090915.1 Boletus eberwhitei
GTAGCTAGGTTTCACCCTCATCCTATCCCTATTCCAAATAGACCTCCTGTACCTCCACCTTATGTTGAATCAGAGACAGATTTGGAAACCAATTTGGGAACAGTTACCCAATAAGCGTGGATTGCATAAATCAATATTGGAACTTGACAATGAATCAAAAGAAGCATTTCCAATCTCATGTCACCAATCTTGCTAAATGCAAATTGGGTAAACTTTGTCAACCCGGTTCTCCCTATCACTTGATCTTGAAGAAAGCTCGTCATTTGACACGACAGAACACTCACACCATTCATAAACTTTTATGAACCAGTTCCTCATCACATTTTTGTATATTTACAGCACCTTGATCGCTGTGCTTGTCTATTGTATTTGGAAATCAGTGCCAAAGAACTGTCCCCTAGCTATTGACATTTCTCACAACCCAAAATACTATTCTATTACCATCAGTGATCCAACAGTCACCTGGAACATTGACAAAAAGGAAAAGGTTCCTAAGGACAAAGAAGATCCCTGGGCAGACCTAAACCACAAGAATGGTTGGAATGCTCAACTCCTTGAAATCAAGCAACTGAACCGAAACACATCTGAGTGGATTGACTGGATCTTCACTCAAATGTCAACACAACAACTCCAACAAATCGCTAGTCAATTCTTCTATTCTCACTTTCAATCTGCCTTTGCTAGAGAACAAGGACAGGAATACCAAATTGGTCCTAGCACCTCTATTGAAGCTAACACTTCCAATAAAGCAACTGCTGCCGCATCACCACCACCAGCAGATAGTTGGGAGATTGACTCCACAACCGAGATTCCTAGACTAGATCTTTAATAGATCAATCTAGTATTAGTTCTCTTGTTCATCTCGCTTGCTTGTAATCTAATCTAGTAAGGACTTTCTCTTGTCATGTCGTTCTTTAACCCACGCAACTTCAACTCGAATGTATTCTTGCAAGACCTTTATGCCTGCCATGATCATGACGTTCAGATGGCATTGGTAGCCGCCCAGTTTGGCCTACTAGTAAATCATAGTGCAAACCTAGAAAATGACTTGGCACAGGCACAGGCACAGATTGCAGCCACACCAAGAACAACCTTGTCTAAAGCATCAAAGAAAGTTGAGATCTTCTCCAATCCTGGTGAATTCAAAGGAGAAATCAACAAGTTCAAGGATTGGTGGTTGAAAATAAAAACCCTCATTTCTATTAACCTGGAAACTATTCCACCTAGATCCTATAAAGCAGTAGTCGCTGTTTTATCTTGGATAATAGGACCATGTGCAAGAAACTTTGCCACTCCATGACTAGAAGAAGGACCAGTGTATACATGGGGTGAACTAGTCAACGAAATCCAAAAACAGTTTCGCTCCACAGCCAAATCAGATTGGGCTCTAGAGAAGCTCTAGAAGCTTAAACAAGGAAGCATGCACACATGCGATTGGATAAATCAGTTCCAGGAGCTTTACAAGGAAGCTGACATCAGAAATACTCATGGAGTAAGCATTCTTGAACAGAACATTAATCCTGAGATCAATGACCAGGTAATCAAAGCAGGTAAGCAAAGCCACACAGATGTAGGCGCATACCTTGCTGTGGTCAAAGAAGCAGGAGAACTCATAGAGACCATGAGTTTCCTCCAAAAAAAAGGATCAGGATTTCCTTCATGAAACTCCTTGTATCAGTCCAAACCATCTCGCGACCCCAATGTAATAGATGTGGATAATATCCACACTTCATGATCCAATGAAGAAGGTCAGGAACATGAGATAGATATATTCAGAAAGAAACCTAAGAAAAGGTTTACAGAATGCTTTAACTATGGAGAAACAGAACATATGGGTAAAGATTGTAAGAAACCCTCCACCAAGTGTTGAAAATGCAAATGGTCTAGAGGAGGCCATAAGAAAAATTGTTCCAAGCTCAGGAAAATCCAAACTCTTGACAAAGAACCTGCTAACAGAAAGGGAAAAGCCAGAGCAGCTTGAATGATCTCAGTGTCCAAGTTGCTGATAACAAATCCATATCTTGTTATTCACCTAGCATGAATTATCATAGCAAAGTGGGGTCTTCAATTGATTTGAAGCTCAGCCAGGGCTTCAAACCAGTGCTTAATTCTGCTTACCACTCTTCCTCAATTCCAGACAATGCTCATATCCACACCTTGAATGATCATGACATAACCTTATCAGTGGAGATTACTCCTACTCAACACTGTCATGCGTTCATGAAAACCAAAGCTCTATTAGACAGTGGAGCTAACGCTATCTATATCAACAAGTCCTATGTGCAGAGGATCAAACTCCCTCTTCTAGCTCTAGAAAATCCAATACCCATATATAGCATTGACAGAACACATAATACCGCCGGATCAATCACACATTGCACCAAGATCATTATACAGTATCAGGATCATTGTGAACAGGTCACAGCAGAAGTAACCAATCTAGGAAAAAATCAGATGATTCTCGGATACACGTGGCTTAGTAAACACAACCCTGAGATCAATTGGACTTTTGGAAAAGTCAAAATGACTCAATGCCCCTGGACATGTCAAACCCTAAAAGGAAAACCCCCTTTCGCATACCAGCTTGAAGCTGATGAACATGAAACTCTAGCTCATATCTTTGCCATGAAACAAGATGAACCTAGTCAGAAGATAGATCCAAAACCGGAGGATCTTATTCCAAAACAGTATCATAAGCATCTGAAAGTTTTCTTGAATAAAGCATCAGAACGAATGCCTATATGAAAACCTTGGGATCACACCATAGATCTCAAAGATACATTCAAACTGAAGAAAGGCTGTTTGATACCCCTTTCACCTGAAGAATAGAAGAAGTGTCTGATTTCATAGATGACCAACTAGCCAAAGGTTACATCAGACCTTCCAAATCAGAACAAACATCACCTGTGTTTTTCATACCTAAGAAAGATGGATAAAAACAAATGGTACAGGATCACTGTTATCTAAACGAACACACAGTCAAGAACAATTATCCACTCTCCTTGATCTCACAGCTTGTGGACAAGCTTAATGGATCAAAATGGTTTATGAAGATAGATCTTCACTGGGAATACAATAATGTTCGCATCAAAGAAGGAGATGAATGGAAGGCTGTTTTCATTTGTCACCATGGATCCTTCAAACCTCTAGTAATGTATTTTGGTTTGTGCAACTCGCCTGCTACATTCCAAACCATGATGAACGAAATATTCTCGGACATGCCTGATGTCATGGTCATATACATAGATGACCTCATGATCTTCACAAAGACTAATGACCTGAAAGAACATGAAAGAATCATAAAGAAGGTGTTGCAGCATCTTGAAGACCATGACCTATTTGCAAAACCAAAGAAATGCACCTTCAGTGTTCAAGAAGTGGAATTTCTGGGCATGATAGTATCTCATGATGGAATCAAGATGGACAACAGTAAAGTCAAAGCCATTAAGGAATGGCCAATTCCAAAGAATGTTAAAGGTGTACACAGTTTTCTCAGTCTAGCAAACTTCTGTCGAAGATTCATTGAAGGATATGCACAAGTCACTCGACCCTTGAATAATCTTACTAAGAAAGACATTACCTTCACATGGACAGAATCCCAACAGACAGCATTTGATATACTCAAACTTAGATTCACCACTGCCTCTATCCTTGCCTATTCTGATAACAACAAAGTATTCTGACTGGAAATGAATGCTTCAAATTACACAACCAGAGCAGTGCTCTTTATAGAACAGAATGGCAAATGGCACCCCATAGCATTCTTCTCCCACTCCATGACCCCTAAAGAATGAAACTATCCTGTAGTGGATAAGAAAATGCTTAGTGTCATCAGATCTCTCGAACAATGGCATCATTACCTTGAAGGTGCATACCATCAGTTCGAAATATGGAATGATCACGCCAATCTCCAATGGTTTATGAAACACCAAGATCTTAACCATCAGCAAGCCCAATGGGCACAGTATCTTACACATCTCAATTTCAAATGGCTTCATAAGGCAGGAACCACAATAGGTAAAGCTGATGCTTTATCTAGATGAGAAGATCATGACATTGGCATAGAAAACAACAATACTAGAGTACTAGTCATTTCACCAGAACAGATCAGTGTTACAGAAGTACACATGGCTACAGATTCCAAATCCATCATCGAGAAAATCAAAAAAGCCATACACCTACTCAAAGAATCTGAAATCACCGCATTACGTCAGAAATACAGTATAGATACACTCGAAGATGAACTTCTTCATGACAAAGAAGGAAAGATCTATGTTCCTGATGATCAAGAACTGAGAATGGAAATCATTAGACTCCATCATGACACTCCAGTTGCAGGTCATCCTGGATCAGAAAAGACAATAGAACTCATACAACAAAGCTATACATGGCCTGGTATAAACACATTCATCAAAGAATATGTCACTAGATGTGAACAATGTGCAAGATGCAAGCCATCTAATATAGCACCACCTGGAAAACCTCGACCATTAGATCTACCAAACATGTCTTGGATTGAAGTAACCACAGACTTTACAACAGATCTACCCCTATCCAAAGAATTTGACTCAATCCTAGTAGTCATTGATCAATTCTCTAAAGAAGTCGAATTCATCCCTTGTAACAAAATGGTCACTGTGCTAGACACAGCTTGACTCTACCTCCATAATATTTGGAAAAATCATGGGTTACCCCGGAGTATAGTGTCAGATAGAGGACCACAGTTTGCATCACAAATCATGAGAGATTTGTGCAAATGACTAGGCATACAACCGAAACTCTCCACTGCCTTCCATCCACAAACTAATGGACAGACAGAATGAATGAACAGAGACCTACAATAATACCTCATACTCTTCACCACTGAAAAGCAAGAAGATTGGGTTAAATGGTTACCTCTAGCATAATTCTCCTACAATGCAAAGAAGCAGGCTTCTACATAGAAATCACCCTTCAAAGTGACATGATTGTACATCCCTAGAATGGGCTTCGAACAGAGAATTACCAAAGCACCTGCAGCAGAACAATTCACTACCATCATGCAGGACACTTTAGCCCAAACAAAAGCTAACCTGGAGAAAGCACAACAATGGATGAAAGTCCAAGCAGACAAACATTGCTCAAAACCTCCTAAGTATAAGATCAGCGATAAAGTTTGGCTTTCAACAGAAAATCTTAAATTAACCCATGCTTCCAAGAAGCTTATGGAATGATGGCTAGGACCATATGAAATCATGAAGCTTGTCAGAGATAATGCACTAGAACTGAGATTACCACACTCAATGCATATACATCCAGTTGTCAACATATCTCGTGTCTGTCCTTACAAAGAACACCTTGAAGGCCAAACAACCTTTCGTCCTGGACCAGTGAATATCACTGAAGACAGAGAGATTAAATATGAGGTTGACTACATAGTTGACACTCGATTCAAAAGAAAACGGCTAGAATACCTAGTTCATTGAAAAAGATATACAGATGAAGATTGTACTTGAGAACCATTGAGTAACCTAGATGGTGCTCAAAATGCTATCAAACAGTTCCACAGAGATCATCCTAATGCCCCACAATGTATTTGCCTTATGCAAACAGATTTCCTTTCAAGTTTCACAGACTATGATTCACCATCACAAGAAATACCATCACCTTGGCTACCCTTTAATTGCCTGGAAGTCAATTATTAGAGAGAGGATAGTGTTACAAACCACATTATTTTTCCCTTTATTTCTACCATTTTTTCCTCATTTTATACATTGACTTTCGCATTTAGCCCCTATCTTTTAACTCTATAACCTGAACCTGCCAAATGCTCAAGTCCTTGCAGAGATCTAGACCCATCAACCTCATGGCATTCTCATGCCATTCACCTTGACTTGTCCAAGGTCTAGATCGCCTCATGCCTTTATCTATGACTCCTTTGCCTCATGTACTTCTCATGCTATACTTCTCTTCCATTTCATGGCTGTACTGATACACATGTTTCCCTCATGTTTGCCTCACCGATCACACATGTAGCATAGCATATTGTTAGATCTAGTGTACACAAGTGTAAACCCCTAGACAGTATATAAAGGCCCAAGTTGCTGCCAGAGGACCTCAGTCTTGTCCTTTTGATCTTTTCCCCAGTCTTACTGGTTGACTACAGGAGCTACTTAATTCACTCATACTCGTCATCTCTTGATTGTAGCTTGTTGCCTTCCAATAAGGCCAGGTCGTTTCATTAGGACAAGACTTACCTCGAGTTCTTGGATTAGCTTGTCATCATCCAACCACTCACTCTAGTTAATGACCAACCTAGTTCACAGTCACATTAGTAGGATTTCACATAGTTCGCACCTTAACTTGATCACTGAACCCTTGACATCACTCAGTGCCGATCAAATGTGAAGAGACTCCTTTTGTTCCCCTTTGTCTTGACAAAGACATGGAGACATCAGCAAAGTCAGAGAGCATCCGCAACCATAGTACTCAGTATCCTAGTAAAGACCAAACCCTATCTTGTTGAGCCACCAGTAGGCTCTCATCATATAGAACATGCACCCCAGCCCCTCGCTTCTCCCTCTATAGGTGAAGTAAGTCAGTATATCAACTGGCGACACCCATCAGATTGCCAACACCCCTTGAGAGACCTGTTGATTGGAGGCCAGTCATCAATCGTCGTGGATTGTCCCCTGACACCACCTTCTACCCCAGAACCAGAAGTGACGTCATGCTTATTGAACCTATTGATTTCACTCTATGTTGAGTCTTCATACCATCAGAGGTCTCACATATTATTAGAGAGGGAATACAACTGGGCATACAGCAGTGATAGCAACAGGAGCGCATTGTGGAGATTAGAGAACAGGCTCACGAGGCCCATAGACATATCAAGGAGAGACTATTACTTCAGGAGAGAAATCAGGAATGAGGAAGGCTTGATAATATCCTTCATTGCATTCCATCTTGGTGGCACAGAGGCCTATATCCTCCTTTATATTTACCTTCTTTTCCTACTCTTCGACTGAAGGCAAAACTCGCCTTACCTACATGCTACCATACGGATTACACATGCCACTAGCAGGCTCATACCCACAGTATGCAGAGTAGCTAGGTTTCACCCTCATCCTATCCCTATTCCAAATAGACCTCCTGTACCTCCACCTTATGTTGAATCAGAGACAGATTTGGAAACCAATTTGGGAACAGTTACCCAATAAGCATGGATTGCATAAATCAACATTGGAAGTTGACAATGGATCAAAAGAAGCATTTCCAATCTCATGACACCAATCTTGCTAAATGTAAATTGGGTAAACTTTGTCAACCCGGTTCTCCCTATCACTCGATCTTGAAGAGAGCTCGTCATTTGACATAACAGAACACTCACACCATTCATAAACTTTTATGAACCAGTTCCTCATCACATTCTTGTATATTTATAGCACCTTGATCGCTGTGCTTGTCTATTGTATTTGGAAATCAGTGCCAAAGAACTGTCCCCTAGCTATTGACATTTCTCACAATCCAAAGTACTATTCTATTACCATTAGTGATCCAACAGTCATCTGGAACATTGACAAAAAGAAAAAGGTTCCTAAGGACAAAGAAGATCCCTGGGCAGACCTAAACCACAAGAATGGTTGGAATGCTCAACTCCTTGAAATCAAGCAACTGAACCAAAACACATCTGAGTGGATTGACTGGATCTTCACTCAAATGTCAACACAACAACTCCAACAAATTGCTAGTCAATTCTTCTATTCTCACTTTCAATCTGCCTTTGCTAGAGAACAAGGACAGGAATACCAAATTGGTCCTAGTACCTCTATTGAAGCTAACACTTCCAATGAAGCAACTGCTGCCGCATCACCACCACCAGCAGATAGTTGGGAGATTGACTCCACAACCGAGATTCCTAGACTAGATCTTTAATAGATCAATCTAGTATTAGTTCTCTTGTTCATCTCACTTGCTTGTAATCTAATCTAGTAAGGACTTTCTCTTGTCATGTCGTTCTTTAACCCACGCAACTTCAACTCGAATGTATTCTTGCAAGACCTTTATGCCTGCCATGATCATGACGTTCAGATGGCATTGGTAGCTGCCTAGTTTGGCCTACTAGTAAATCATAGTGCAAACCTAGAAAATGACTTGGCACAGGCACAGGCATAGATTGCAGCCACCCCAAGAACACTTTGTCTAAAGCATCAAAGAAAGTTGAGATCTTCTCCAATCCTGGTGAATTCAAAGGAGAAATCAACAAGTTCAAGGATTGGTGGTTGAAAATGAAAACCCTCATTTCTATTAACCTGGAAACTATTCCACCTAGATCCTATGAAGCAGTAGTCGCTGTTTTATCTTAGATAATAGGACCATATACAAGAAACTTTGCCACTCCATGACTGGAAGAAGGACCAGTGTATACATGGGGTAAACTAGTCAACAAAATCCAGAAATAGTTTCGCTCCACAGCGAAATCAGATTGGGCTCTAGAGAAGCTCTAGAAGCTTAAACAAGGAAGCATGCACACATGCGATTGGATAGATCAGTTCCAGGAGCTTTACAAGGAAGCTGACATCAGAAATACTAATGGAGTAAGCATTCTTGAACAGAACATTAATCCTGAGATCAATGACCAGGTAATCAAAGCAGGTAAGCAAAGCCACACAGATGTAGGCACATACCTTGCTGTGGTCAAAGAAGCAGGAGAACTCATAGAGACCATGAGTTTCCTCCAAAAAAAAAGATTAGGATTTCCTTCATGAAACTCCTTGTATCAGTCTAAACCATCTCGCGACCCCAATGCAATGGATGTGGATAATATCCACACTTCATGATCCAATGAAGAAGGTCAGGAACATGAGATAGACATATTCAGAAAGAAACCTAAGAAAAGGTTTACAGAATGCTTTAACTGTGGAGAAATAGAACATATGGGTAAAGATTGTAAGAAACCCTCCACCAAGTGTTGAGAATGCAAATGGTCTAGAGGAGGCCATAAGAAAAATTGTTCCAAGCTCAGGAAAATCCAAACTTTTGACAAAGAACCTGCTAACAGAAAGGGAAAAGCCAGAGCAGCTTGAATGATCTCAGTGTCCAAGTTGCTGATAACAAATCCATATCTTGTTATTCACCTAGTATAAATTATCATAGCAAAGTGGGGTCTTCAATTGATTTGAAGCTCAGCCAGGGCTTCAAACTGGTGCTTAATTCTGCTTACCACTCTTCCTCAATCCCAGACAATGCTTATATTCACACCTTGAATGATCATGACATAACCTTATCAGTGGAGATTACTCCTACTCAACACTGTCATGCATTCATGGAAACCAAAGCTCTCTTAGACAGTGGAGCTAATGCTATCTATATCAACAAGTCCTATGTGCAGAGGATCAAACTCCCTCTTCTAGCTCTAGAAAATCCAATACCCATATATAACATTGACAGAACACATAATACTGCCAGATCAATCACACATTGCACCAAGATCATTATACAGTATCAGGATCATCGTGAACAGGTCACAGCAGAAGTAACCAATCTAGGAAAAAATCAGATGATTCTCGGATATACGTGGCTTAGTAAACACAACCCTGAGATCAATTGGACTTTTGGAAAAGTCAAAATGACTCAATGCCCCTGGACATGTCAAACTCTAAAAGGAAAACCCCCTTTCGCATACCAGCTTGAAGCTGATGAACATGAAACTCTAGCTCATATCTTTGCCATGAAACAAGATGAACCTAGTCAGAAGATAGATCCAAAACCAGAGGATCTTATTCCAAAACAGTATCATAAGCATCTGAAAGTTTTCTTGAATAAAGCATCAGAATGAATGCCTATATGAAAACCTTGGGATCATGCCATAGATTTCAAAAATACATTCAAACTGAAGAAAGGCTGTTTGATACCCCTTTCACCTGAAGAATAGAAAGAAGTGTCTGATTTCATAGATGACCAACTAGCCAAAGATTACATCAGACCTTCCAAATCAGAACAAACATCACCTATGTTTTTCATACCTAAGAAAGATGGATGAAAACAAATGGTACAGGATCACTGTTATCTAAATAAACACACAGTCAAGAACAATTATCCACTCTCCTTGATCTCACAGCTTGTGGATAAGCTTAAAGGATCAAAATGGTTTATGAAGATAGATCTTTGCTGGGAATACAATAATGTTCACATCAAAGAAGGAGATGAATGGAAGGCTGTTTTCATTTGTCACCATGGATCCTTCAAACCTCTAGTAATGTATTTTGGTTTGTGCAACTCACCTGCTACATTCCAAACCATGATGAATGAAATATTCTCGGACATGCCTGATGTCATGGTCATATACATAGATGACCTCATGATCTTCACAAAGACTAATGATCTGAAAGAACATGAAAGAATCATAAAGAAGGTGTTGCAGCATCTTGAAGACCATGACCTATTTGCAAAACCAAAGAAATGTACCTTTAGTGTTCAAGAAGTGGAATTTCTTGACATGATAGTATCTCATAATGGAATCAAGATGGACAACAGTAAAGTCAAAGCCATTAAGGAATGGCCAATTCCAAAGAATGTCAAAGGTGTACACAGTTTTCTCAGTCTAGCAAACTTCTGTCGAAGATCCATTGAAGGATATGCGCAAGTCACTCGACCCTTGAATAATCTTACTAAGAAAGACATTACCTTCACATGGACAGAATCCCAACAGACAGCATTTGATATACTCAAACTTAGATTCACCACTGCCTTTATCCTTGCCTATTCTGATAACAACAAAGTATTCTGACTGGAAATGAATACTTCAAATTACATAACCAGAGCAGTGCTCTCTATAGAACAGAATGGCAAATGGCACCCCATAGCATTCTTCTCCCACTCCATGACCCCTAAAGAGTGAAACTATCCTGTAGTGGATAAGGAAATGCTTAGTGTCATCAGATCTCTCGAACAATGGCATTATTACCTTGAAGGTGCATACCATTAGTTCGAAATATGGAATGATCATGCCAATCTCCAATGGTTTATGAAACACCAAGATCTTAACCATCAACAAGCCCAATGGGCACAGTATCTTACACATCTTAATTTCAAATGGCTTCATAAGGCAGGAACCACAATTGGTAAAGCTAATGCTTTATCTAGATGAGAAGATCATGACATTGGCATAGAAAACAACAATACTAGAGCACTAGTCATTCCACCAGAACAGATCAGTGTTACAGAAGTACACATGGCTACAGATTCCAAATCCATCATTGAGAAAATCAAAAAAGCCATACACCTACTCAAAGAATCCGAAATTACTGCATTATGTCAGAAATACAGTATAGATACACTCAAAGATGAACTTCTTCATAACAAAGAAGGAAAGATCTATGTTCCTGATGATCAAGAACTGTAAATGGAAATCATTAGACTCCATCATGACACTCCAGTTGCAGGTCATCCTGAATCAGAAAAGACAATAGAACTCATACAACAAAGCTATACATGGCCTGGTATAAACACATTCATCAAAGAATATGTCACTAGATGTGAACAATGTACAAGATGCAAGCCATCTAATATAGCACCACCTGGAAAACTTCGACCATTAGATCTACCAAACATGTCTTGGATTGAAGTAACCACAGACTTTACAACAGATCTACCCCTATCCAAAGAATTTGACTCAATCCTAGTAGTCATTGATCAATTCTCTAAAGAAGTCAAATTCATCCCTTGTAACAAAATAGTCACCACACTAGACATGGCCCAACTTTATCTCCATGTTGTTTGGAAAAATCATAGATTACCCCAGAGTATAGTGTCAGATAGAGGACCACAGTTTGCATTACAAATCATGAGAGATTTGTGCAAATGACTAGGCATACAACCGAAACTCTCCACTGCCTTCCATCCATAAACTAATGGACAGACTGAATGAATGAACAGAGACCTACAATAATACCTCATACTCTTCACCACTGAAAAGCAAGAAGATTGGGTTAAATGGTTACCTCTAGCATAATTCTTCTATAATGCAAAGAAGCAGGCTTCTACACAGAAATCACCCTTCAAAGTGACATGATTGTACATCCCTAGAATGGGCTTCGAACAGAGAATTACCAAAGTACCTGCAGCAGAACAATTCACTACCATCATGCAGGACACTTTAGCCCAAACAAAAGCTAACCTGGAGAAAGCACAACAACAGATGAAAGTCCAAGCAGACAAACATTGCTCAAAACCTCCTAAGTATAAGATCAGCAATAAAGTTTAGCTTTCAACAGAAAATCTTAAATTAACCCATGCTTCCAAGAAGCTTATGGAATGATGGCTAGGACCATATGAAATCATGAAGCTTGTCAGAGATAATGTACTAGAACTGAGATTACCACACTCAATGCATATACATCCAGTTATCAACATATCTCGTGTCTGTCCTTACAAAGAACACCTCGAAGGCCAAACAACCTTTCATCCTGGACCAGTGAATATCACTGAAGACAGAGAGATTAAATATGAGGTTGACTACATAGTTGACACTCGATTCAAAAGAAAATGGCTAGAATACCTAGTTCATTGAAAAAGATATACAGATGAAGATTGTACTTGAGAATCATTGAGTAACCTAGATGGCGCTCAAAATGCTATCAAACAGTTCCACAGAGATCATCCTAATGCCCCACAATGTATTTGCCTTATGCAAACAGATTTCCTTTCAAGTTTCACAGACTATGATTCATCATCACAAGAAATACCATCACCTTGGCTACCCTTTAATTGCCTGGAAGTCAATTATTAGAGAGAGGATAGTGTTACAAACCACATTATTTTTCCCTTTATTTCTACCATTTTTTCCTCATTTTATACATTGACTTTTGCATTTAGCCCCTATCTTTTAACCCTATAACCTGAACCTGCCAAATGCTCAAGTCCATGCAGAGATCTAGACCCATCAACCTCATGCCATTCTCATGCCATTCACCTTGACTTGTCCAAGGTCTAGATCACCTCATGCCTTTATCTATAACTCCTTTGCCTCATGTACTCCTCATGCTATGCTTCTCTTCCATTTCATGGCTGTACTGATACACATGTTTCCCTCATGTTTGCCTCACCGATCACACATGTAGCATAGCATATTGTTAGATCTAGTGTACACAAGTGTAAACC
>JBBPNO010000882.1:0-13123 GCA_038090915.1 Boletus eberwhitei
CGTCGATCTTGACGAGATCGCGCGCTTCCCGGCGGCGGAGCTTGCCACCGCGACGAGCGACCCCAACCAGGTAACTCGCCCCAGATCCCGACCACCGTCCCCATTTCCCCCCGTTCCCCCTCCCCGTTCAGTATCACCTCAAATGCGATCACAGCACAGGGCATACCCCGCAATCAACGAAGTGACGACCGCATTCTCAAGAAAAAATCTCCCCCCATATCAGGCGGTCTCGCAGCCCTGGGAATGCTCAGGGCCTTGGAACCCCATCAGGACATCCCCCCCGTCCAACATCCTCCAGATCCATCCGAAGACCTTCACACTTACAACGAGCCCATTCGGATAGAGAAAGGCAAAAAGGAACGAAAGGGGTTCTGGGACGGCATGCTGAAGATAGGGAAAAGGTCAACTGGAAGTCGGAAAAGGAAAAAGAAAAGGACAGGGACAGAGAACGTTCCGAACGCATGCGCGCCGGGGATCGGCATGAAGATGATCTCAGTACCGCAGAACTGACACGCACGATTGGTATATCGCCTTCGGCGTTCGACATGCCCAACACTGATGTCTTCCACCAGGGTACCTGACCGCGACTGCATCAGAGGACTGGTCAATCATCCTTGAAGTCTGTGAAAGAGCTTCCGCCAATGAAGCAAATGCAAAGGAAGCAGACAGGGCGCTCTGACAAGAATTCAAGCAAGTTGCATTCCGCTCAATACGTCAACCTTTTCATTAAACGCTTTCATTTCCACAGGTATGCCGAGCCCGAAGCTCAATTGGCTGCCGCAAGGGTACGCATCACTCGCCCCCCCTCTCATCTCATTCTTACCTCTCCCTGCCCGTAAGCTATGGGCAATCATGCTTCGAAATGCTTCAGACGTTTTCATCCAGCAGATCTCAGCGCGAATTCATTGAAGCCCTCGAGGACGTCCTAACATCACGATGGACATCATCCGTTGTGCGCGAACGAATGATGGAGGTTCTCACTGCCGCTGCCTTCATCACATTCTCTCGTAGGTCATCCGTTGGACATTCAAGACCACGATGCTTACCCGTCTAACCAGGATCTCAGTTGGCCGGAAAAGAGAAAGACAAGGACGGCTTCCGAGCCATCTGGTGTCATCTGAAACCTGCAGACAAACCTGAAGCAGGGGTTCCCTTTGATACAGACGATGCGGTGTTCAGTCCCTCGGTCATCCCGCTTCCACGTCCAGCCTCCCTGTACTCTCTCGAAACTCCAATCTTTGCACAACCGTTTTCCTGGGACGATCTAGCCCCAACACCTTCCCCATCAGAACGTCCTCCAGTACGTATTTACCGTGGTCCTTTTGGTGTTTAGTCAGGTCTCATTCAGCCATCAGCTGCAGAGCCATCGACGCTACCCACAACAACGTGTCATCCCTTTCGAAGAGGATATACGACGCTTGTTCCAGGAGTGCAAGATTGCTTGTGGAAACGCCGATGTGCTATCTCAAACACTAGCGTTTGCCAGACCGAATGCTCTCGACGCTGATCTCATTCCTGTGGGTTCGTTGCCTCATCATGTCTGATCTTTAACAAACGCTTTCTGCAGGAATTCTATGCCAAATGCCGCGCGTCCCAGGAACTAATTTGCACTCAGATTCCTCAGGCGTCTGCCAGTGCAGAATGCTCTCAGGCTGATAAAGTCGTGCATCAGCATGCTCAAACACGTTCAGTCATGCATGGGTCACAACAAGATCTCATACTTGCGAACACGGAGGACATGCCAGACAAACCCACAGTAGAAGAAGAGTTGTTGGCCGCCCTGCTAGGTGCAAATGAGGGCCTCATCGCCACTCTACAGATGCATGACGACCTTGCGAGGGTTGCAACCGAGTGAGTTATGGAGGAGAAGAGCAGGAGAGGTTAGAATGGATAGACGGGTGAGTTTTTAACCTTTGCTCCTGCTCGAGTCGTATTCAGCTGGCTTCCCACAGCAATCGAATGACAACTTTCTTGTCAAGCCATAGGCGTCCATACAGGCCCCTCTGAACCACCACCGCCACTGCTTCCATCGCCAACTGCAACTCCGCTTCAACAGTTCGAACTACCTACCGTCGTACCTTCACCAAACCGCCCTCTACCCCGCATTCCACCCAACCTTGTGCCAAGTGCGCTAGCCCAGAACCAATCTCCTGGCCAGCATTATGGGTTGCAAACCAATACGCCGACACTTCTCGCCCAGGTGTCTCTATTCATGCTATGTGATGGCTTATCCCTTCCAGGTAGATTTCCGGTTTCCCTTCAAGGAATTTTTCTTGGCTCAGCGGTGGGCAGCCGGTTGGCAGATTGGTCATTCGCAGGGGTTGGTCGAGATTGGTCGACCAATCAACCCCTGTGCATGCTGGGGCTCTCGAAATCTTTGGTGCGCACCCTCCTACAAAAATGTTTTCAACTACTGTATGTCAAAACTTTTGCATAGCATCTTCTTGAGGGGATCGCATGCCCGACACGAACCAGGACGAAATTGTCGCCCTCTTCTACGCACTAGGAAATGATGACCTGCGTTCTGGGTTACTCGATCAAGGCATTCTCGTGGTTCAAGATCCACAACTGGACCCTTGTCGCTTACATGGTTATTCCCTCAAAGTACTCTCAAGTGAACTTGAGCTAATCAATCGAATCATCGTCATCGTCATGGACATCGACCCGGATATTCTTGTGGGTTGGGAGGTACAAGCCGCGTCTTGGGGATATCTCAGTTCTCGTGGATCTCAATATGGTAGGACACTCGCCACCTCAAGATGTTGTACTGACGCTCGCAGGACTCGACATTCCCGAATTGATTGCGCGTGCGCCGACTACCTTGACGCGGGGTGGAACCGACCAACGGAGAAACCACCACCTTCAAGGTCACTGGCTGACATGCGTTCGACATTTGGAGAATTATGCATAGCGAGCAGACGCCGTGCAGCTACTCATTCGAGAACGTGGCCGTTCATTTGTTGCGCAAAAGGTTAGTGCTTGAACATGGTAAATGTGTTGTGACTGACTTTGACCGTGCATAAGGTTCCTTGATATACGCCATCGGCGTTGACGACTTGTATGGCAGCGAGAGTCCCATCCATACTGTGCGGTCCTGCAATATTTTCGTGACCACACTGCGATGGTGCTTGACATTCTCAAGGAAGCCGAGACAACCACAAAAACTGTGTGGGTTCCCTGTCATCGCAGATGACGGGTGACTGACATGTTCGATGGCAGTGAATTTGCCCACATTTTTGGAGTCAATATCTACCCCATCATCAGTCGCGGCTCTCAATTCAAGGTAGAGTCCTTGTTTCACATCGCGGGGCCCGAGAGCTTTGTCCTTCTCTTGCTGAGTAAACAAGACGTATGTCGTGGGTTTCGCCGTGCAATCCATTCAGCGCAAGAAAGCTAAACCAGTGAAAATCTTGGGTCGGCAAACAAAATGCTACCGAACGCATGCCTCTTGTTATGGAACCACTCTCAGCCTTTTATAACGGACCTCTCCTCGTTCTTGACTTTCAATCTCTCCATCCACCCATCACGGTCGCGTACAGTTGCTGTTACTCGACGTGTTTGGGTCGCGTGGCCAAGTTTCAGGACTGAAAAAAGCTGGGTGTCACGGATCTTGATCTTCCCCCTGGGCTTTTGGAGAAACTGCAAAGTTACGCTATGAGTCAGTCAATTCACCCAATGCATTCATAAAAATGCTACTCACCCCATCCCCAAGTCGTGCCGAACAGCATCACGTATGTCAAGCCTATCGTACAACAGGGACTTTTAGGCCAGGTGTTGACTGAGTTGTTGGACACACGTGTGGTGATAAAATGGGCTATGAAGGGGGTCAAAAGTGACGGGGTACACATGCACGTTCCTTCCAATCCTTTTTCTTCCTATTAATATTGAACACCACACCTATGTGGCATAGGCACTGAGTCAAATACTAGACGCGCGGCAGCTCAGATTCGAGTACATCGCCAACATCACGTATGGCTACATGGGTGTGATGTATTCGGGGTGGATGCCTATGGTAGAGGTTGCAGACGGCGTCATACAGAGTGGGTGGGAGACGCTCGAAAAGGTGTGTTGGTGGAAATGCCTTGAACATCGAACCGCTACAACCCATGTCGTTCTTGGTAACCCGGGCCATCGCTTTCGTCGACCCCATGGAGAAGTGGGGTGCGAGGGTTGTGTATGGGGATATAGATTTGGTGTTCACCACGTCAAATTGACACACATGTGCAGGTTGGCCGTTCTCACGTTTCCTCGTGTCTCTTCGGAGCTCGAGCGGTTGCGCTCATGCACAACTTCATTGACGGACAATGGTAAGGCAGCTACAGAATTTTATGAGGACATGATGAGTCAGTCCCGCCCCTGATTTCTAAGCCCATCTGACCAGCATGGAATGCAGCTGAATGTTCCTTCTTTGAAAGTGACGACGTGGGGTTACTCAGCAGCCGGAAGAGGGGTCCGTTTGCGAATATGGGCAGGTCTCCCTGGGCAAAGTCAAGGTGCAACTTGGACTGACTGCAGGCCCCAGGCAAGGTGCTTCCGCTGTTGGAATACCAACGTGCTATGGATGATAGATGCAATCCATCGATGGGTGTGTGTTCGAAATGTGTTCCAGTAGCAGCATATGTCACAGGCGATATATGCAAGTCGATAAGGGCGGCGGTCGTGATGGCCTCTTGAATGACGGGGGTGGGGGTGCACGCATGAAGGTGTGGATGTGGAGAAGCATGCGGAAGATGGTGTGAGCATTTTACGACTTGCTTGGCTGGGGGCGTCACCAAAATTTTCCCCAGTACATATGCATGATCGTCCACGGCCAGTTCAATTCACAACAAAATCATGCTCGCCACGTTATGTAAACTAACTCTCATCATTTATCGGGGAGCCCTGGCATGTGCAGGGGTTGGTTGGTCGACCAATCTTGACCAACCCCTGCAAATGACCAATCTGCCATGGGAAGCATGCCGAAGAAGCTGCAGAACGTGTCAATACAACAGTGCCAACACTCAAAACCAAAAGGAGGAGAAAACTTACTTTCAAGTTGGGTGACTCGAGAGTTGAGATGAGCCAGAGGACCCGGGTTGCAAAACGGCCATACCAGGCAGCCCTCCTTTCCCTAAGCACAATTTGAAGCTCCATTACTGTGTTAGTTGAGCCTGCTACAGTTTATCTGCTCCCAACTCAGCCAAAGCTGGTCACTGCACTGGTCGTATCGTTCGCCTCGTGCTGTGTGCTCATCGTACTGTTCCTTCGACAATGATCTCGCTTGAATTTTTGCAGGTGTTGCTCGCAGACAACCTCAGTACAGCGTACTGCCCTCGTTTCATTGACATCATCTGTGCACTTGGTGCCTTTTATGCCACTCTCAAAGCTATCCAGATTACCAGCCGCCGACTGAAAACAACTGCTCTCCTCGGACCACCCAATCCCTCTTTCGTGTAAGGTGGTTCTCATGTGTCCCGACCCAGGGGCACAGTACGAGAAATGGGCAGAAGAATACGGTGGAGTTTATGGGGTCGCTTTGCCGCTAGGAGGAAGGAAGATCGTCCTCTGCGACCCAAAAGCAATAGCGCACTTTTATGGAGGGGAGCCATGGACCTTTGTATTGACACCTTTTGGAAAAATCGCTATAGAGAACGTCGTAAGCAGATATTCAAGTTTGAGTAAGAGCTTCATGACGAGGTGTGCTCATCGGGGTTGCACAGATCAGCAAGGGAATATTGTCTGCAAAGGGAGAGAGCCACCGTAGGTCAGTACTTTTGTTGTATTCTGTTCTCACGCAGTCGTGCTGACAAGAGTTGATTCAGACAATGGAAAACCCTGACTCCGGCTTTCAGTAACACTGCAATTCGCAATTTAACTTCAGTCTTTTATGATTCTGCTTACAGGGTTTGTGTTCGATCCCCAAGTGTCTAGAACGACCCAACCAATAGGCTTAGGCTAAGATTGTTTGGGATTCCTTGATCGACTCAAATGGTGGCAGTAGTGCCATAATCGAAGTCCAAAATTGATATGCAATCAATGTTTCATGATGAACTACACCAATCTGGAGCCCAGAATGAATCATACCGTATCTTGTGTGATGATGCCTCTGGTTTGGTTGTCATAATATCTAACCAAATTTGACTAGTCTCGACATGATTGGTATAGCCAGGTTTTCTTATGATTTTGGTTCACTGGATGGTAAACCGGCCTTGGTGACAGAAGTCTTCGACTCCTTTGGCAGCGCTAAGGGAAAGAACCTCAATATGTTGCTCGCATTGCTCGCTCAGGCACTCCCATGGTTGTTGAGACTCCTGACGCCACACTCAAAGCTCTTCAAGTGGTTGAATGACATGATGGGTGACATCGCAAATGTGTTGCTTAGAGATTGAAGAAAGAAAAGGAGGAAGGTACCTTGGAAGAGAGGGAATAAAAGTCTATCATCGGTCTTCCAAGTATATTCACATATCCTCCGATATTTGATGACTTGACTTAGTTCACCTAGTTCCGTCTGAAAACCAAGGTGCCCAGCTCTGTTTGATGCGTGAGGAGGTGATGTCACAGGTAAGGCTTTGCATCTTACATCGATCGAGATCTCGATAACCGCTGTCACCTAGGCCAAAGTTTTACTGCTTGCTGGCTATGAGACTATGTCAAGTAAGTTGATCAATTCTCTGAATTGAACTGGGCTCACAACTTATTGTTGCTACCCTAGTCAGTTTGATGGTATGAATAACCTCTCAAGACAAATAATATGTCATTAATGCGCAAGGACTTTGGCTGTTCCAGTGGGCATTGATTGAACTCTCAAAAAATCCTAATATCCAAACCAAACTGCAAACGGAACTTTTCAAATTCAAAGCCGACCCAACTTATGATCAACTTGCCAACAATCTCCCCTATCTCGATGCTGTGGTACACGAAACGCTTTGTGTGCATGCACCTCTTCCGGATTTTCTTCGCATGGCAAGTACATGGGACCAAAAATGTTCATACAGTGTATACTGTGTTTAACCATTTGGCGACAACAGGCTGCAGAGGACGACGTCATCCCCTTGAGCAAACCAGTATGCACCCGATCTGGCAACCTCGTTGACCACATCTCGGTCGCAAAGGGGATGCGATTGTCTGTTTCATACTGTCCATCAATCGTTTGATGATGCTCTGGGATCCTGATGCAAAGGAGTTCAAGCCTGAACGCTGGATCGAGGAAGAAGGTATTCTGGCCATGGCGAAAGAGGTCCAGGGAGTTAGGGACACCGGCATCTGCTAACCTTTATCGACAGCCCAAGGACATGTCTCAGCAAGGGATTCGCGATAGCTGAATTCAAGGTATGTATCCGATTTGAAGAAGAAAAAAAACATCAATTCTCTCCCCCTCTCTTTTCCAGATCGTGCTTTCAATTCTGATGAAAAATTTTGTGTTCAAATTTCCGGATGGACCAGGGATGGCAATTGAGATGGCAAGGGGTATTTTACCAAGGCCGAAAGTGGTGGGCGAGGAGGGTACTGCAGTCCCCTTGTGCGTGAGGCGTTTCGAGTGAGTTGGAGCGACTGCATGTGATGTGGGGCGTCATTCTTGATCAAGTTATCTCATCTCTCTCATTTGATAGACATTTAGGTGTATATGGAACACTGCTCCTGTTGCTTGTTGAAAACGTTGAAGTGTGTCATCGAAGTTCGGATGTGTGACGCCTACCAATGACCATTGACGTCGGTTGGAGAGGATACCAGAGACGACATCATTTACATACACATTTACATACATAAAGCCTACTAGTATCAATCTAACCTCTTACCACAACCTTCCCACTCAACACACCCATTCAAGTGTGTATGATCTTGAGCTACTACAGAATCCCTATTGTGTATCTTTACGCTGACCTCTTGAACTTCTCTAGCATGGATCCAAGAGGTTCTTCATCTCACACAACAAAAAACCAGCTCTGTATCTGCCGGAAATACTGCAAGGGAAAACCCCATATCCTGTCCATATCCTGTTTCTATTGGCACCTAAGGGAAATTGACCAGGATTCGGAAGAGTATCACAAGTTCATCCCACTCAAGATGCTGTCTGTTGATGACTCACGCATTGCCTGCAATGAGGATCGAGCTTGACGCCGAAAAAAATCAACCCGAGCAAGCTGGCCCAAGCAAAAACAAGATTCCTCCATATAAGCATTGTATGGAAGTACTGTGAGCATTGGCTAAGAGGGCTCGAGAAATACCAGATCCCTGAGCTGAAAAGAGGAAATGCACCCGCAAAAAAGTTAATGATATTGCAGCTGTGAGTAACACTTCTTGTGTTTCTGATTGATTTTTCAGCTATATCTTAGCCCGAACATCAGCCACCTGCTCCCGAGTCACCAGGCCTGAATATTCCTCTTCTATTGGAGGCTGCCAATCTACCACCCCCCTGTTCCGGAGTCTAACCCCCCTGGTCCTGAGGGTTCAAAATCCCAGATTGTAGGTAAATCAATTCAGAAGTTCGGCTAGCTGAGGCACCATCTACTAGGTTGGAAACAACGCCTGGAACAAAGAAGTGTTCAACAGCAAGATTTACTAGCTCTCTGCACTGCCACTCCATTCCTACCCCTATTTCCATACTCCACTCATCATATCATCTCCACGTCTCTGCGCATTGCAAAGTTGTTTTGCTACTAGTTGTGATCCATCGTTTTCCCTGTTGCTGTCAACCTCTTCAGTGCATGTCCAGCTTCTTGCACTGTCGTTTTCAAACCAGTTTTCCTTCATATTTGCACTGTGTTGCCTGGTATGTTTCTGTCTTGTTTGTTTCTGCCAGTTGTAGCGATACCTAATTTGTTCATTATCCCTATCCGATCAATAATCCCAATGGCCTATTATTACAGTGTGCTAGTGATGAGGCGGTGGCAGTATCCATACTACTGGCTCATTCTGGCAGGGTTATCCGACAGGGATCATCCGGACACTTTGAGACGCCATGCATGACCCCGAAAGGTTTTCAGGATCACAAAAAGGCAAGATCGTCTGTCATCCACTCCGGACCAGCAGGCAACAATGCAATGATTCCTTTCTTGCAATATTGAGCTCGACTTGATGCCACTGTGGCATCCTTTTGTCCGAGTTCACCATCTGCACGTCGTCCATCGGTGTGCTGTCGTTGAGGTGACTCCATCAATTGGGAACTCCAGCATCTATAACTTGAATCGACCTTGACAGATTTGGACACATTTACCAGCCCTGCAGTGATGTGCATCCGTGTTCCATTTGGTGACCCAGCATGGACATATTTGTGTGGGACGTTCCAAGACAGGCCTACCAGATCTTGGTTCATTTTGGAATGATTGAGCACACTGCATCAGGACATCTGATGAAGGGGACGATCAATCGTTTTCTATAACTGAGTACAAGGACAATTTGTCAAAGCCTGGATGGAAGCAGCATACATGTACCATAAATACTTCAACCTGCTCACAGACAATCAAGGGCTAAATTCGAGAATATCCAAGATGAGGCAACCAAGACAAAACAAGTGCGAGTGCAGTGAAGAAAGCAAAGAAGCTGACCCATCATTTCTTACCCTATTTATAGTTTTACATGCAGAGGTACCTTGCACCCTACTTCGCCAGCTACTCTTGGCCTGGGAAGGAACCCTCTGCCCACCTCAATCTTTGTGCCATCACGCAGCTCAAACACGAAGCTCTTGATCAGGACAGATAGAACTGCCTGTTCAAGACCCACATTCAGAAATCAAGCGACTCCTGAAATTCCGACCTACCTTGAGCTTGGCAATGGCAAAGTTCTTTCCTAGACATATCCTAGGGCCATCTGAAAACATGAGCAGATGACAGTGGCCTTGCACTTCTCTGGCCTTGGATGGTATTCCATTTTGACCATGTTCACCTTCAAGCCATTGGCTGGGTTTGAAGATTTTGGCATCTTCACCCCAGATGTCTGAGGAGAGATTGATGGCTGAAAATGGAATAGAGAGCATGGTTCCTTGAGCGATAGGCAAGTTCTTGATCAGCTGGCCAGATTTCGTGTGGACGGACTCAGAGAGAGGAATCATGTTGTCTTCAGATGCCTATAAATTATGAAAGGGATGAGGCAAATTAGATATAGGTGGTGAAATAGATGACCATATGCGTACCATTCATATGGATTCATGAATTGGGGGGTGCATGCAAAGGACTTCATGCATGACAGCATTGAGATAGGGAAGATCATTAGAAAGTTGATCATATGTCGGATCTGAACCATGCTCGACAAGTTCATTTTGCAGCTTGGTCTGAATGTCAGGGTCTCGTGAGAGTGCAATGGGGGCCTGCTACAAGTCTGGAGTAAATGCTGGTACAAGCACAATGTGTGAATGAGATTACCGTCAAGCTTACTAGCATACATGAGTTGTGCTTTCCCTTGAACGTAAGAAGGGGACTCACTGGGCGTGGTCTCATATCCTATCAGAAGCAAGAATTTCATCTGCAACGAAGTCTGAGAAAACTGACAATTATTTCCAGGATGTTGAATTACCTGCACGAGGATCTCTTCCTTTGACAAGTGGAACTCTGACTCAGCATCCTCCCCCTTGACTATTTCGAATATGTCAATGACTTGAATCGAGCACCCAAAAAAGAAACGTACTCAGTAGCCCAATAATGGACTTTTCCTTGTTGTCACTAGCCACACCCATATCTAACTCCTTCCTTATCCGAGCAAGTAAAACATTCGATATTTCCTCCATTGCAGTATTCAACTTCTGGACCAACATCCCCCGTGGGGTGGTTATCTGCATCAGAAATGGGAATACCTATGCTAACAGGCTAAGGCCGTCGTTTAATGCGGAAGCAGAGGAAGATGAACTAAAAGCATTGAAGACTTCGGTAACCAGGCGTGTTTCCCATCGAGAGCACCAAAGTCATGTGAGAAACCTGCAATACCAATTGTGTCGAGACTGGCGCGACGTGTAAAAATAGCGGAAGGCGATAAGAGAAAAAGTGTATGAGACATAATTCATCCTTGATAAAATGACAGTTAAGCCAGACATCGGCTAGAGACATTTGATATCTCAATCTCACCAGTTCTGTACATCAACGACTGCACTGTCTTCACTGCTTGATTTGATGAGAGCGCTCCAAGCTGCTTTGCCTAGCCATAATCGGTTTCACATGAGATGGACACGAATATCCAAGAGGAGACTACCTTGTGTGCTGAGTCGTAGAAAACCAGCATCAACTTCTGAATCGCAGCAATACTAAATGCTGGAGTTAACAATTTGCGTTGTCTAACTGAACGATCAATGTCTCTTCACCACATTGAATTGAAGAATGTGCCTCTTGTGGCTTTCTCAGTCAGCCCAAAGTATACCTCGTCCAAACTATCATAGCAAACATCAGACATTGCCAGACAACAAACCTCTGATACTCGACTTACCCCACTCTTGAGAAATTTCCCCGTCAAGGGGGTCCGAACGTACATCCAGGTTTTCTTCACATGGAAGTGTGCGATTGCCTTTGGATTATGCAGGATGATCCTGTGCATCCCCAATGTCGATGGCACTTTATATACCATACCATAATCCTGTGCCCACGATTCAAATACGGTGGATGGATCACCAGCCTCCAGAAGTATCTTTCCAACACCATATACAAAGCTCAGGCCGGGGGGACCCCTAAGTTTGGGGGTGTGAGTGCACCTGCATGACATGCATATGAGCTTGAGGAATGCCCAGACTGCTGGGCAGGCAACGACTGCATTGAAAGGAGAAAGAGGTGGGATATGAGACAGAATCTTGTGCATTGAGTTGAGAACCCTTGTGGAGGATATTTCCATGGCTTGGATGGATGGGCGGAGGTGAAACTTGCTGTAAGTTAAATGGGGGGAGATGACCACTTTTATGCATGCTCGTGATGACAACAGGCTGATGAACACAAAAGTTCACACTGCCAACTGCGGCCAGCTCTTGCCAAGTGTACATGCACTCATCCGAGTCTGAGACAGCAGCTTAGTCGTATGGTATACTGTCAGTAAAATGGTAGGCAGTAAAAGGGTAAACTTACTGCAATGTTTTCATTTCGTTTCAGAAATTGCCATGGATCTAGGATCGATACCAGCGCTTGTCAGACAAAGACCAGATGCAGCGAGGTGGTCACCAAACCATGCACTCGAAGATTCCAGAGGTCAGAATGTAGTAGCAATGGGAACAAAATTGGCGGCCCATAGTCACTTCAGTGACCCTGGGTAGACGGCCGGCTGCAACAACCTTTATCCAGCAATGCGAAACCGATATGCATCAGTCGCAACAACTTGCATGATCACTGATAGGCACACCGTTAAATGGGCTATCACCGGCAACAGCAGTATACTTGACAAGGATGGGGACGCACGTCATTGCATTGAATTCAGCCACGTTGGTGACAAAGTCCATCTTTGCCGGTTTGACAGTAGGCACGTGCATGATGAGCCTGGCGAAAACATACAAGATGGGGAAGAACATGGTCGGGAAGTAGTCGGTGACAAAGGTGGCAGTGGACCAGTTACCCACGAGGAAGACTTCCCAAGTGCTGAACTGTCTTGAAAAAAAAATAGGAGGGGAGGGGGACATGGACGTCAGTCGATGTGGGAGCTATGAGGTAAGGAGGCACATATGGAGAGGGTGGATCTGGAGATACACCACCATCCTGTGGATGGCTGTACCTTGGGGGTGAATGGGAGCGTTTTCCTATTGGTGCCTTGTGCTTTCAGGTTGTAATAGAATCTGAGGTAGGTGACACCAATACCAAACCAAGTGATGAGACCGGCAGTAGCGGAGAAGTTGGAGAGCCAGGTAAAGATGATGATACCAGAACTCATTCTGAGCGTCATGTATGCGATGAATGCAAAGCCAGAGTGGATGGAGATGGTGACGTAGGAACCAAAGAATTTTGGGGCGCTGCCAGAGAAGGCAAGACTGTCTGAGGGGGTGTGTGTTAGTTGCCATAGAGTGCGCGATGGCGAAGATGGTCTGCATAATAAACTATGCAATGTGAGGTAGAGGTCACTTGAGCCAGCAGACCAGGTGTTGAGAATCATGGTATTCGTCTTCAGACTTCTATTATATAACCATGATTCTAGATCACATCACATGATCTATTCTAGACCATGTCACATGACTTGATTAACATGTGAT
>JBBPNO010000883.1:0-13121 GCA_038090915.1 Boletus eberwhitei
CCATGGAACTCCATCTCTATGGATTTCATTGAGCAACTCCCCTCGTCCTCTGGATTCACCGCCATCCTCGTCGTTGTGGATCAATTATCCAAACAGTGCATCTTCATTCCGACGTACGACATGGTAACTTCCCTGGACTTGGCGAAACTCTTCCTGCTCCATGTCTTTTCTAAGCACGGAGTTCCCTTTCACATCACCTCTGATCGAGGTTCGGAATTCGTCTCACACTTCTTCCGCTCACTTGGAAAAGCTCTCGACATCCGCCTCCACTTTACCTCTGGCTATCACCCCAAAGGAGACAGTGAGACAGAACGTATGAACCAGACACTCGAACAGTACCTCTGCATATATTGTAACTACCAGCAAGACAACTGGTCCGAACTCCTTCCATTAGCGGAGTTCGCTTACAACAACGCTCTGAGTGCCACTACTGGCGTCTCCCCGTTCTTCGCCAATAAAGGCTACCACCCCAACATCACAGTACACCCTGAGCATGACCTCACCTCCGCCAAAGCCCGCGAATATTCCATAGACCTCGATTCCCTCCATGATTACCTTCGTGAAGAGATGGCTGCCGCCCAAAAGTGCTATCAAGGACCCGCAGATGCTAGGCAAACTCCGGCACCGGACTTCAAAGTCAGTGATCCGGTCTTCATAAAAGCAAAGTACTTCTGCTCCACTAGGCTTTCAAAGAAACTCTCCAAGAAGAACCTAGGGCCCTACCCAATCATCACTCAGGCAGGCTCCCATTTCTTTACTCTCCGACTCCTCGAGTCAATGAAGTCCGTTCACCCGGTCTTTCATATCTCACAACTAGAACCCTCTGTACCCAACACCATACCTAACCGGGTACAATCTCCACCACCTCCGGTCGAAGTAGACGGAGAACCAGAGTACGAAGTTTCAGAGATCCTCAACTCGAAGATAGACCGACGTTGCCGAAATTGCAAACTCCTATACCTCGTCCGGTGGTTGGGATACGAAGGAACAGACAAAGAAACCTCCTGGCTTTTAGCCACCGAACTCGGCCATGCTTCCAAACTTGTCCGCGACTATCACACTCGCTATCCGGACAAGCCCGGACCTCATTCTGCATGACCAGACACAATCCCATTAAGACAAGAAAAAGGGAGAAACAAGTAGTCTACTATATCTCTACTTCCTCTCCTTCTTCCTCTTCCTCTTCTTCTCCCTCCTCCTCTCCCTCCTCGTTTTCCTCGATTATCTCCGCAGCCAACCCGGCCAACTCCAACTCCACCTCCTTTTCCTCCCCTTCCCCCACCTCTGACTCCGACTCCTCACTCCTGTACACCTCCTCTGCCTTCAACTCCACCAGGCGCTCCAGCAGAGAGTTCTGCCGGTCAAGCCGCCTGTTCTGCAACTTCAGGGCCTCCCAGATCTCCCAAAGGATCTCCGAGAGCCCCGCCATCGCTCCCACTCCCGCCTCATCTCCATTGGAGCCACTGGGCCCTGCCTCGTCCCCTCCTACCCTGCTCCGCTTCCTCCGCCTCTCCAGCTGCTCCGCTCCATTCCGCTCACACTTTGCCTTGGTGTTGCGGCACTCGACGCATGACTTGGATTTTCCGGGGCTGAGTATGCACTCGAGCCCCCGGCGTTTGCAGCGCAAGCATTGCTGCTCCGCCGACGCCCTCTTCTTCCCCTGTACGACGCTCTGTTGCGCCCATACCTCCTCCGCCTGTCGTCCATTAGTTCCGACATACCCTGGTGCACTGTCGCTCACCCTTCTGATGGCCTTCTCCTCAGCCTCTTGACACGCCCTCTCTGCCTCCTCGCGCGCCTTCTTCTCCACCTCCTCAGGGGCCCTCCTCTCCGCTTCCTCCTTCCGGGCCTGGGCCCTCCTCCGTTGCTCATTGTACTTGGCGGCGCTAACCGCCTCCTCGTCGTCCTCGTCCTCCGCGAGGCGCTCGTCAGCCCATTGTTGAATTTCGTCGAGGTTGGACATGGTAGGGAGTAAGGAGTATGCGGAATTGGCCAAACCAAACCGTCGATTTTTATACACCAGCAGCTCCGCACTTTCGGACTCCATTTCTCTTCCACTCCGCATTGTCTCTCGCCTAGGCCTTCAGGGGTTCAGGCCTAAGAGGGGGATACTGTCATATCCCGTATAACTTGACAAGTCCAACTCCAGACTTCCATCCACAACTCTGGCGCGTTCTCTTTCGGAACGTACTTCCACACTCTTGGACTTGTGTATAGTAATCTCATCTACTTACTCGTACATACCTATGCTTCTTCATCTGTCCTAGTCTCGCCTTGTAGATACCTCCGATCCAGTGTCTGTCTCGCTTAGGAGCACCGCTCCGGCGAGGTACCAACTCCATTACTGCCTCTGTTACTAATACCTTCGTCTCAACCGTATATAAATCATCAGTACAACTCCTGTATAGCCAGTTCGAATATCAACTCTGAACACCACTCCTATCCTCTGTCCGAGTCTCGACGACTCACTCTGACCTCCGCTCGACTTGACGTTTGACCATGTCGAGTTCATACCTCTAACCTTCCTACGTCCTCGAAATCCGGGACATCGGACTCGAGCAAGGGCGCACCACATAAGGTGAAGCCAAGTCCCGACACCCTCAAGTAACTCCAGTTCATCGGAGTTGCATCGGAGTTGTCTGTTCTTAACATGTAGTAGGAATACTCAATGAGATCAGAGTGAATCACATCTCATAAGAACAGTACCAGAAACAGGCCAAGATAGACAATATGCCAAAGTAGGGGCAACCTGTTTATTTTTGGACAAGTATTTACATGAGTGTCAATATGGCTAAAATTGGTGAAGGGTAATAAAAAAGACACATAATGGGCATTGAGACTGAAGGATTACAAAATAGACTGATACAGAAACATGTCTCCACCTGGACTTTAGACTCATCAGATTAATGATCAAGAGCCATGCATGGCTCACAACAAGCTTTGCAGATACATTGGATTATCCTCTGATAAAAGCCACACAAATGTTGACTTCGACAAAATCTATGGTGATAATCAATCAAAGGAAGCTATATAATGCTATACAAGTATTAAGAACGGACAACTCCGATGCAACTCCGATGAACCGGAGTTACTTGAGGGTGTCGGGACTTGGCTTCACCTTATGTGGTGTGTCCTTGCTCGAGTCCGATGTCCCGGATTTCGAGAACGTAGGAAGGTTAGAGGTATGGACTCGACGTGGTCAAACGTCAAGTCGAGCGGAGGTCAGAGTGAGTCATCGAGACTCGGACAGAGGATAGGAGTGGTGTTCAGAGTTGATATTCGAACTGGCTATACAGGAGTTGTACTGATGATTTATATACGGTTGAGACGAAAGTATTAGTAACAGAGGCAGTAATGGAGTTGGTACCCAGAGCGGTACTCCTAAGCGAGACAGACACTAGATCGGAGGTATCTACAAGGCGAGACTAGGACGGATGAAGAAGCATAGGTATGTACGAGTAAGTAGATGAGATTACTATACACAAGTCCGAGAGCGTGGAAGTACGTTCCGAAAGAGAACACACTGGAGTTGTGGACGGAAGTCCAGAGTTGGACTTGTCGAGTTATACGGGATATGATAACAAGGCTCTATCTTCTACCTTTGCAGATTGTGAGTGATTATGACCATTATGCTGATTATTTTCAGATTATAATGCCTTATAGCTTGCTTGATTTTTCCCTGATGTATGAGTCACAACTTGCCCTATTTGAGCATCACTGAAGTGCAGTGCAATACAACATCACTATGGATGCATTTTCTCCTATAAGGACTCGTTTTTGATTGGAATAAGAAAAGTAAACACTCCTTTTATTTTTACCTATATTTCTTTGATTCTTCCCATACTCCTTGAGGAGTGTTGTAAACTCATCTCATATAGGTTAGAACATAGTAGCCCATATAAGCAGATTCTATTTTGGACTACAAGTACTATAGTTTTCTACAGGTGGTTTTCTGGTGGGCTTATATCCATTGTATCTCCTTGTAGAGCATCATATTTTGTTGTAGTTGAAACATCTGCACTCTTTCATCCTCTTCACTTGTTCTACTAGAAAGAGCATGATCTGGTCTATGTCCATCACATTTGGATCCTTATGCCTTCCTCCTTCTCCTTCTCCTTCTCTTTCATATGTGGGTTTCAGCCCTTGCTTCATTGCTTTGATCCTAGCATATCTGGCATTGATGGTGGTGGCTTTGGTGCAAATATACTCTATTGTTATATTAGGTTTGATAAGCATGTCTGACTAAGCGAGTTGCTTGGCAATCTTGTTGTCAACTTCTTGTAGAAACCATTCCAAGAGAGCTTTTTGATCTTGAATCATTAATCTGATGGCCAGAAAAGAGAACTAGGAAATAAATTTGTCAAAGCTCACTTCTAGGTTTTTTTGTTCAAGGTTGGCAAATTTGGTCCAAGTGTTATTTGGATTGTTGTATGGAGAAAAGGTGATGGCAATGGCCATTTTCATCTTTTCATAGGTTTTCTCCAAGTCTGGCACTGTATCATCTGTTAGCTTGATAAACCAATCTTCTGAGAACCCCTTCTCTTTTTCCTTTGATACTTTGTTCAAAAAGATCTTCTTGGCTTTTGGCATCAAGTTATCATGAAAGAAGAATTATCTTTCCATTGCCAAGAGTCACCTCTTAGCATCCTCATCCTCTCCTGAGTAGTTCTCTGATAGGGCAGCTCTGTATTCAACCATGTCATCATCTGAATCATCTGAATCAGGTAGGTTATCTGGAATGTCTGCAAACAGGTCTTTATGTGGATCTACATTAATAGGTTTGGGGCCTAAAGATGGCAGTGGGATGGAATTTGCCAATGGAGTTGTGGTTTGAGAGTGGAGACCACCTGGAAAACCTGGCATTCACAATAGAATGGAAAATTAATAGTCTCAAAGATCTGGGCTGTAATAGCTTGGGGGTCTTGAGATGATCTGACTCTTTTTGAGAAAGACATGTCTGATAAAAGGGTAGAAGCATGTATTGGGGTAGCTTCTTCTTCTTCTTCTTCTTCTTCTGTTTTAGGAGGGCAAAGCAGTTGATTTTGCAAATGGTGGCAAGGCAACATCTACACCCATAGACTGAAGAGTCACCTTTAGGCTTGGTAGCACTAAAGAACTGATAACCTTGATATTTTATTATATGACCGGTATAACCCATTGACATGTGACTGTGTAATCCTCCTTGATCTACTCTGGTACCTTCTTAATTCCCTGATTGTGTGGTCCTGAGGGCATATCTCAGATATACTAAAGAAAGGCTTTTCTCCTACTCCTCTAAGTAGTGATCAATGTGCCAAAGTCCCAAACTTGTAGGGACACAATGCTTCTTGAACAAGCAGTAAGCTAACTGTATTTTAGAGTGAGTGAGCCCAACTAAGCATGAGAGTACAAAGGATGGCACTTGCTATAACAGTGAATAGCAAGCACAATGACAAGATAACTTCCAGATCTAGTGTCAAGATTGAAGCAAAGTAAAACTTTGATAGGAGATGATCTACATGGTGAGTTGTATATATCAAGGTCAGAGTTACATGAAAGAAGTATCCACTATATATAGTACTAGACTGCTTCAGGGCTGGTTGTAATAAATACCAAATAAGAAAGTAAGCTATGGTTTTAGATGTGATTGGAAGGAATAGGAACTATGACACTATGTATGAGAGAATATAGTTGAGAAGATGCTGTCCATATGAAATATATAGATATATGAAATAAGGAGAAATAAAACATAGCCGAGATTCTATGCTCATCACCTTGCTGCCATCATAACAATATTGATGAGCAGAGTTCAGAAGGTATAGCCTTCTATGTTGTGGATCAGAGGCAGATTGAAGAAGTAGTCTGCCACATTGAGAAATATGTCTTTTCACAGAGAGGTGAACAGAATGGGGGAAGTAGGCTTCTTTTATTCCTACTTGACAAGAAGGTATCAAGAGGATTATCACAATGATCAGAACATTCACCATGCTGTTTACAAGTGGTGGGGATACTAGGGCAGGTCCAAGTAGACTCTTGGGTGTGGATGTTATAGTAGTAAACACCATGGCCATTTCTTGAATATTACTTCCCAGCTGGATAGAAGTGAGTTGTTGCAATTATAGACACCAGGTTTTGAGCCTGTGCCATTTCTTGTCACAGTCAGATGTTACAAGTGAGGAAGGGGGTAACCTTTTCCCCTTAATTCCACATGTAGGTCATGAAGAAAGTGGTGATATGTCTTATAATGATCACCACTATTGCCCTGGAGAGACTGGTTGGTGGGAAAAGCAACCCACCTCATCTACTCAGCTCATTGATTCCTATATTTAAGATTTATACCCTTCCAATCCCAGGAATAGTTGGCCCTCCTTGTCACCCCTTTATACAAGAGAGAGGGACTTCACCCTGCCACATTATTGGCCTCATTCTACTGATGGTTCCTGCACAAGTGACAAGGGTGGGCAAGGAGGCAGTGAGGGGGTGAGAGGGTAAGCTGAGGACGAGATGAGCAAATGGGCAAGAGTAAGTAAGAGAGTGAGGGTAAGCAAGTGGAGGAGAGGATGAGGGGAATGATAAGGCAAGGGTGAGGGCAAGGACAAGGGCAAGTGAGAGTGAGTATGAGCAAGAAGGATGAGGGACCAGGGTGAGGATGAGGATTAGGGCACATACAATAGCAACTGCACAATGTGTTGTGTCAGCACTTCTACATGTGACACATCAAGGATGAGGGCAAGTGGGGGGGGGGGGGGATGAGGATGAGGGTGATGACATAGTGCTCTATCCATGTATCCATTCCCTTGAATATTCATGTGGCATGGCATTATGTGCAACCCAGGCATGTTCTTGAATAGACAATACAGCTGCAGAAGGAGCTTCACAGTAAGAACTTTACAGGCCATCATGATCACCATGGTAGATGGGGATGGTGAAGCAATGACACAACATGTGCAATTGCATGCATTGCATTATTCCTTCTCTTGCCCTCACCCTCACCCTCATCCTTGGCATATGGCAGCAATAGTACAATATGCAATTGTGTGTGTTGTACTGTTGCTGCTGCACATTCTCACCAGTGTTTCCTCACCCTCACCATTGACATTCAGAAGTGATGATATAATGCATAATTGTGTGTATTGTACCATTGCTGCTGCTGTCCCCAACCTGGCCCTGAGACTCATGGATGTACCTGTATGGGTCACAGGTATGGATTCAACTTCCCATGACCAAACCAGTACCCATGGATTTACACATGCTATTCCTTAGGGCCTATCTTGTGTACTTACTTGTCATACTAAGTTACTTATGTAAAGCCTGAGAATTTATGTGGCTGTGGTAATTTGTGCTTTGCACCTCCCAAGTTTCAAGATTTGGCTATTAGTCATTACCCAATTCTTTGGTTTCATTGCACTCCCAACATATTCTAGATATGTTTGAAAGCCTTGAAAGGCTCTGCTCAAGTGTATTCCAAATTTTTTGAATTCCACTATAATATTTTCCGATGATTAGACAGCTTTGTATTTCATGCTTTTCTAAAATCATTTTGTTTTATGGTGTTTTTATTTTCTATTTTTTTTTTTTTTCAAAATATTATCATAAAATCATTATTCTTTATAGTGTTTTATTTTCTCTTTTATTTAGCAAAATATTATCACCATTTCATTATCATTCATACAAAAAAAAATCTTTTCTATCTTGTTCAGCAGGTATGAGGAGCCAGACTGGACAAAAATCAATAATCCAGTTTTCATTGAAATGTTTTTGCCTTATAGTCAAAAGATTTTGGATTTCAGAAATGACAAATCAATAAAGAAGCTTTACAAACAAAAATCAAAACAAAACTTTTGTTTTCAAACTATACAAATGAAATCAAAAAAGTTATGTTAAAAAAAAAGATCAAAAAGTTGGATCAGATCAGCCCCGTCCAGGATAGTCACATGATTTACTATGTTATTGATACACTAGCTGACCTAGTGACAACACCAGTGACAACATGAGTTGGAAGTCCTATGACTCCCATTGATGTCCAGTTTCCTCACTCTCACCTCTCATAACCAACTTCATAACTTGACCTCATGCTATTGACTACCACTATGTCACCCTTGCACTCCTGTTTCATACATGCAAACACTTTGAAGTTGCTAACTTGCCCTCATATTTGCATGCAAGTGCTCATGTTATCACCTTGGCCCACCCTTCAATGCCCTTACCCTTGTATACCTTCATTCTCACCACTCACCCTTATCCTTGTACCACTCTGCACAAACATGAACAGAAACAACAATATGTAAATGCCCTCATGTTCATATCAATCCTAATCTATTGAAAATAATTCTACATGGGCCATCCAAACTTGCAAGATTGGATTGTTGATTGTGCATCTTGTACCATATATTGTCATGCACTTGAGCATGATCTGATTACTAGTAGAGCCTAGAGAATATGTTTATATAGACTTTATGGACAAGGGAGGAAATACACCACAGCTCTACACCACAGCCTTGCAAGGTCAATAAGAGCTTACTGCAGATGGAATATCCACATTGTGATGCTTCATACTTAGTGCTGGTATAGCTTCAAGGATATGTTTTTTTCTTAAATACTAGAGAATGGCTTTTGAGGATTTGCAGCAATAAGGCTGTTGTTTTTGAATCTTTTATATATAATAGTAGTAGTACTATATGAACAAGTCAGGAGTGCAGCAATTGGATGAAAGTCTACTTGCAGGAATGTATAACAAAAAGAGACTTAGGCTTAAGAGGTCAATAGTCTGAGACATTTTGCTGGCTGAACACAATTCTATAGTGTGAGGCTGAGGATTAGACAAATTGAATGGGCATATTGAAGCTTACTGACTGGTTCCACCAGAGAAAAAGGTACTTGATTTCTGTCAATTTAACTGGAGAACTTGGTGCTTTGAAGTACGCAGTGATGTGATAGTAAATATTTCATAGTTGAAATCATCATTTACTACTGCCCATGAGGAGGCACTTCACAGCACAAAGCAAAGCTATCAAACTATCAGCAAAAATGTTTTTAAATGAGTGAGAGCTTGTACCTGAACTGCAATGTATGCTATGGCTTATGGCTGCTCACTTTTCATTCTGAGGTTTTCTGCAACATATGTATATATGTATGCATCCTGCACTGAAAGGCATTGTTACCTCTGTCATGGTCATGAACTGAAGTCAGAGGGGTGAAAATACACTTGAAAGCCTGATTGTACTTTGTTGTTAGAATAGAAATCTAATTTCAAAACACAATGAAGAATGATTTTAATGAGGAGGTCACTTTGGAATAATCCCTGGAAAGCTGTGTTTGGGTTATACACATAATCTTTATAAAGAAATAGAGGCTAGCTGTATGCAATGACATGGAAGTTGGGATGATACTCTCAGATATTTGCTCATATACTGTCCAATACATTGTTAGTATTTCACAAGTCTTTTGCCAGGTCAAATTGACCTAACATCTGCCCAGTCATAGTTGACAGGACAGAGGTGGTGGCCAGTTAATATATGATTCAGCCTGCACTCTTCTTTATCACAGGTAGACAAAGGTGATTTCATATGTTCACCATTTGCTGTTATCCAATGAATGACTTCACCTTTCAAGAAGGATGCATCATCCCTCCTGGCACCATCAGCACCCACCTGTACATGTGCGAATGGCATTGTGATCTGTCTGGATAAATTTATACATCCAACTTACCTCCTATTAGGTATATAAGTCAAACTGCCTGAACTCCAATATTTTTGCCACTGTGAAACATCAATAAACAAGCTTTTGGAAGTTTTTGAATGTATGATCCTATCTGAAATATTGTTGTCACTTGTGTGATTTGTTGAATGAAACAAAACTTACTTGGATGTAAACTCAGCCTGAATTATTTCTGAGGCAACATTATTGAGCTGCCAATGATCATGTTCCATGATCATGTCTGATATTGGTTCAACAAGGATAACAAGCTGTTGAACAGCTTGTTCCTCCCTTGACAAGGTGTGGATATTGCCAACAGAGAATGTAGCATGCATAGTAATATGAAGGACTTCACTTATGGCTTTTTGTAGACCTTGCTGTGCATCAGTGTATTCTCTGCTTCGAGAGCACAGATGTGTCTTTTGAGGACTTGGACTTCCTGTTCATTCAACTGTAAAGCAGTGGCTGAGACAGAAAGAGTTTGCAACTCAGTTGGCAATGGGTTCAGAAGAATGCTATGTGCTGGCAGAGAGGCAGAGGTGGTTGACCAGGAGGACATTGAGTGAGGTGATCCTTTCTCTCTAAGCTGTTAATATGAGGCCACCTATTCTATCTGGTTTTGGGACCAACAGAGGAGTTACATGTCATATTTTCTAGAAACCATTCTGAGAACATAGCAAGGAAAAGCTGAAAAAAGATCTATCAGATTGGAAGTAGGTTGGCCACATTGTGATCACTGATGAGGCATTCTCCAATTTGGCTCATCATCAGCCCTGAAGGCCTGATAAGATGGTCTCCACTCTTGTTTAGTGGTGGGACAATGGCTGCTAATCAGGCTCAAGTTGTTGGAACCATCAGCTATTAGATCAAATGGCTGACATATGATGAAATTGATGCAATGAAGAATTTGAGCAAGCCAATAAATTGTCTGTGTATGGTGAGCATTTGAAGAATACTGCCAGCAAGATGGATTATTTTTCTTTCTACATCATTCATCAGGCAACTCACCATTATCATTGCATTCTGTATCCCACCTTCACTGAGGTCCTTGTATGACTCCATGAAGCACAGCCCAATTTTGATTAAAAGGAGAAATTCTCACAGCCACTCTTGTGGCTATGTGGTAATGCCCAGTTCTTGGATTCCATCATGATAGACTGGCTTGACTTTGTGCAGCCAGAATCTCTGTGCACCATCTTCAATATTCCTCCAACCTGGGTATGAATTTTTAGTGAAGAGGCACTATGTGTCTTGGAACATGCTAGTCTCACAAGTATCTACATTTATAAATGACCTTCTACACTTCTGGCTGCTCCAATGACTCAAATATTGCTGAAGAACACATTTGTTAAAGTCCTGGATACACTCGAATGAATATTAACTATCAACCTTATGCATAACTTTGAACTTGGGATATTCAAGTTTGTCTTGATACATTTATTGCAGTTGCTATATGCCATCAACCACAATGCCATCAAACTTCTTAATACCTGATCAGTCATAGTATTGGGGGTCATGAATAACTACTCAATAGTGAATTGCTTTTAATCATACAAGGTACCATGATATACCATCATTTGGCTTGAATGTTATTCAATGCTTTCCTCCAAATGTCTTTGAGATACAATATTGTGCTGTGTGGTATTTCAAGAACATGCTGCAGGTAGGTGCCTTTGCCATATTAGTTGACTTTGAACTCATTGCATGTACTGGCTCTAGTGTACAATACCTGTCTTCGAGGGGCTGTTCTCACACAAACACAACAAAGTTGTGCATATGTATATGTTATTATTTCATCTGGCACAGTGGCATGCACTTGCCAAACTTCAATTGCACACAGAATACTCTGTCAACTTGCTGAAGCAAGCCACAAGACTCCTAGGACAGCAGCTATACAAATTTAAGGAGTATACCTGTTTATCTATTAGGACCACTAAACTACCTTCAGAAACAGCTGCATATTGCAGATGAGCAGAGGCCAGTTGAAGGAGCAACTTGGAGCTGAGAATATATCAAAGAATCTCAAGTTGCCTACAAATGGCACTGCATATTCAAAGACATTTAACCTATCCACATACAAGATTCATGCACTTGGTCACTATGTGAATACAATTTGGATGCTAGGAACCACTGATTCATACACTACTCAAGTACCTATATACTAAATATCACCACATGCATCCTCAATCAACTTTCAAGGGAGAACTGGCATACCAACAGTTAAAGAATTTTTACCAGTGTATGAACAAGCATGATTCCATGAAGCAAATCTCCAAGCAAGAGAGACATCTTACTCAAACACAGTATGGAATAGACCCCAATGCAATGTACTTTCCAGAAACTGAACATGAGGAAAATGATATGCCAAGTCTCTCTGAATGATATCACTTGGCTTGTGACTCCTGACAGACTGTCAATTTGGCATGGTTCCTGGAAGATTACACCAGGGATCCTGCAATCAGAGTGAGTACCTTGCATCTACTCCTGATACAATCACAATTCAGAGTTTTTCCAGAACTTCATTCCAAATGTCAAAGATCACATGCTCATGTGTCTATGCAATCTTGATTATGATGGTGATGGAAATACCTTTACACTAGAGGAGCAAGCCTTTGTTCACTTCATCCATGGGCTCAATCAAGTATGTATATATGCTGAGCACCTGCAATTCCACTTTACTACATATGATGTCCACTGGGCATACAATACACTATGGCCAGATCAAGATGGAGTGGTGATGCTGCACTTCTGCAAGGAAGGACCTGATGCCAACCCATTCTGGTATACACAGGTCTTGGCAGCCTTTGTGTTCCATGTCTGTTACCATGGATGTCCTTTGGGTTTGGTGGTTGGGGATTGTCCTTGGATACTGCTGGAGCATTTAAAAGGCCCACCTTCCAAAGCTAGGATTTGTTCCTAATTCTTTTAGAGCTTTTGGTTTTATTGATCCAGCACTTATGTCACATGAAATGACCAGGCCTCACCAGAAGGCACAAGCAACAATCAAGAGTGACAAGTAGGGATAATCAAGTAGCTGTGAGTCACCCAAGTAAAGATGGAAAATACCAGGAGGACAAGACTGAGGTCCTCTGGTGGCAACTTGGGCCTTTATACTATCTAGGGGTTTATATTTGTGTACACTAGATCTAACAATATACTATGCTATATGTGTGATTGTTGAGGTAGACATGAGGATAACATGTGTATTAGTACAGCCATGAAATGGAAAAAAAAGCTTGGCATGAGGAGTACATGAGGCAGGCAAGTCATAGATAAAGGACATGAGGTGAAAATGTGTTTGTCTAGATGATATATGTGATCTTGTAGGCAAGCATGAGGTGATCTAGACCTTGGATGAGTCATGATAGATGGGATGTGGATGCCATGAGGTTGATGGGTCTAGATCCCTGCATGGACTTGAGCATTTGGCAAGTTCAGGTTATAGG
>JBBPNO010000884.1:0-13117 GCA_038090915.1 Boletus eberwhitei
TTGTTGTTAGCGAGCCCTCTCATTGGCCAACAAGCAGCTAACCGATCCCAAAAAGTGGCTTACAGCACGATTTCCCTTTATATTTTGTTCCAGAAACTCTGCGCAACTTTTTCGGATTGCTGATGTGTGCCTCAGTTGCTTATTCATTCTCATTCAACGGCACTGTGTATTTCTAATACAGTAAATCCATTTTGACGTTCAGTGCCTCCAGGTGTATGAATGAATTAGAATAAAGTGATGTTCACCACTGGATATCTGCTCGACATGCAGTGGATGGTTGTCGACACAGCATTCGACTGTCACCAACGCGATTAACCCCTATATGTGCTCCACCAGAGAGAGTTCGACGTTCAAGTTCTCGTTGTACATCCTTAGAATCAACCGAGCCACCGACATCGCCCAACGATTTCGCCCAATGATTTGCCACCTAGCAGCCCTCTGAATCTGTCGGCGTCCGCAGCATCCACTGCGAGTCGTCTCACTAGTGATCAGACTGTATGGTCTATGCATTATACTCTCCCACAAAATATCAAGGATCAATTTGTTCCGACGAGCTTTGCTCGTCCTGCGCGACAGTACTGATATCTAGACTGGTAATCAGTCCGTCTGAAAGAGGCAGCCACGTCAAGCTTCCAGACGGATTGGTTAACAGTCTATGGAGGCTCCTTCATCTTCTTCAGCAGCATCAAGTACGATGTCCGCTATGGTTCGCGTTTCTTGAACCCATCTCAAGTTAACTTCCCTGGTTGAATGGCTTGTATCTAGAATTGGTCGTGAGAGATTCACTTATTAACATCGCACAAGGTGGTTGACATAAGTGGGAGACACATCCATGGTCTCCAATTTTGAACGAGAGATTGCAGCCCAGCTGATGCACAGCACCCCACGGAGCTACCGTATGAGCATCCAAGTTGACTTTTTCCAGACGTACTATTACCTCTCAAATCGCGTTTTTTTAATCACACTTCACGTAGTTGCTGATGTTCTTCACTTGTATTCGGGTCGAGGTCTCACTTTCTTATCAAAAAACTATCAGAATAGGAAATGCCGAAATAACCCCGGTGGCTCAAACACGGTACTCAGGCTTGATTGAATTCTGGCTTGTTCATGTGTAAGCGTGATAGAAGGTGAGAAATATGATTGCGCAACCTCCCAACGGGTCTTGCGGGTCCAGGATTGCCCGGCCGTGGAATCTTCATACGAGCGTTTCAAGTTCAAACTGTACCTATTTATTGACTACATTTGGCGGGTCGCTCACCAAGCAAATCCTCGCTGCCCTGCCACGTCGGTGAAGGAGGTGACCCTGGTATTAGTGAGCGGTTCCCGTACGCGACGATGTCTGACTCGACGTGATTGAATGAGGTAATCGATAGGGATATAAAGATCCCATCCGTCGCCCCATCTTCGCACAAATGGCGCTCGTCCAGTGCCGCGACAAAGATGGTTGGCAGTGGACATCCAACCGCAGAGATTTCGACTTGTCTCTCTGTGTCGAAGAGGGCGTCATCCTTCCTTCATTCCTCGCCATTTTCCTCGTCGCGGCCATCGCACGAATCGCCCTGCTTTCATACGCACCCGCGCGTGACATCTCCCGCAACAGCAACCGGCGACTTTACGCCAAACTTGTGGGTTTGTTTCGCTGGTATTTCGCCCGTGCTGATACCCTTTTCAGACACTTCTTGGTCTTGCCTTCCTGACCAGTCTAACCACTCTATACTTCATTCTCACTCGCCAGATCAGCACAGCCGTTCAACTTCCCCAAGCACTCGAGCCTCTCGCGCTCCTCCTCGCGTTGTCCTTGACCCGTCTCAACCATCTCCGAACACGGTCCTCTTCCACCATTCTCTTGCTCTTCTGGCCTTGCTACACCATTGCACTCGCCATTTGGACTCGCTCATACACACAAACGTTTCCCGTCACGCCTCTCATCCCTTTGAAATGGGCCGTTCTCTCTCTTGCGTTGCTTTCCTTTGCACTCGAATGCTTCTCTCCTGACGATACCCCTGATTCGAATGACGAAAGCCCAATACTTACAGCCAACATATACAGCATATGGTCGTTTACGTGGCTCACTCCTCTCTTGCGCAAAGGATCCCAGGTCATCATCACAGAGAATGATATGCCCGCACTCCTTCCTCGCGACGAGTCTGCCCACCTTGGAAACGATCTCCAGCGCGCCATCGAGAAGCAGTGAGTACAACTTGGCTGTAGCAGACCTCCGCCTGATCTGCCCCTAGCTCTGGTTTATGGACTGCCATTTTTGTCGCCTATGGCGGTCCCTATCTCGGTGCTGGTCTTCTCAAGCTCGTTCAGGACAGCTTCGCCTTCCTCCAACCCGTCCTCTTGCGTGCCCTCCTGTCTTACATCTCTCAATACCAGGACAACAAAAGTGCAGGGATCTTGCCTAGTTCCACTCCCCTCCTGGGCTACGCCATCGCCATCCTCATGTTTGCTGCGTCTATGGTTCAGACCATCGTCCTTCATCAGGTAACGTCATATTCCGCTAATCCCCTTCTCTGGCTGAACGGCATTCTCTAGTATTTCCAGATTTGTTTTGAGACAGGCATGCGTGTCCGTGCCGGCCTTGTTTCAGCCATTTACAAAAAGGCTCTCGTTCTCTCGAGCGGCGAACGCGGTCGTGCTACGGGCGATATCGTTAACTTGATGTCGGTTGATGCAACTAGAATGCAGGATCTTTGCACGTATGGACTCATTGCCATCTCTGGACCATATCAGGCATGTATCTCTTACTTCGCGTTCGAGCGCGTCTCTGACTTGAGAACCAGATCACTCTTGCATTTGTTTCTCTTTACAACCTTCTTGGCTGGTCCGCGTTTGTTGGCGTGGCAATCATGATCTTTTCTATACCCTTGAACACCTTTATTGCCGGCATTCTGAAAAGGATGCATGAGCAACAGATGAAGAATCGGGATAAACGCACCACGTTGATGAGTGAACTACTCGCCAACATCAAGAGGTGAGTGTTTTCTCCTGTCGAAGCTAAAATGCATGCCCATACCCCAGCAAGCATTAAACTCTATGCATGGGAATATGCGTTCATCCGTCGCGTCTTGCACGTCCGCAACGATTTAGAGCTCAAGATGCTCCGCAAAATTGGCATCGCCACCGCGATGAACACCACCCTCTGGGGTGGTATTCCACGTATGTGCTCTCCCGCTCTCTGGTACCTTGTCTTTTGACTGTGCGATAGTTGTTGTCGCATTTAGTTCCTTGGCCACCGCTTCAGTATTCTCGACGCGGCCCCTTACCGCCGACGTGATCTTCCCTGCCATCTCCCTCTTCATGCTTCTCCAATTCCCCCTCGCCATGGTACGGAATAGATCCTATTTGGCCAAGTTGTGTCACTAACGTCATTGCCTGCACGCAGTTCAGCCAAGTGACCTCCAACATCATCGAAGCCCTTGTCTCGGTCAAACGTCTTTCCGACTTCTTGCATGCAGAGGAGCTCCAGCAGGATGCCGTAAAGCGGATTGCGAAACGCTCCCTGTCCATCGGTGATGAAGTCTTGTCAATCAGGGACGGGGAGTTCCAGTGGACCAAAAATGGTATTCAACCCGCGCTTGAGGGCATTAATTTGACAGTTCGGAAAGGCGAGTTGGTGGGAGTCCTTGGGCGGGTTGGAGCTGGAAAGGTGAGCATGCCGTTCAAAGGTCGGACAAAAGGTTTATTGAAGCGGCCTTACTCAGAGTAGTCTGCTGTCTGCCATCATCGGTGATATGCGGAAGATGGAGGGGGAGGTAGTGTTGTCCGGCACTGTAGCCTATGCTGCTCAGAATCCTTGGTATGTGTAAGACACTAACGATTGGTGTCGACCTTACCAACCCATTCCAGGATATTGTCTGCCACCGTCCGTGACAACATTCTGTTCTCGCACGTGTACGACGAGTCGTTTTATAACCTTGTCATCGAAGGTGCATATTTCTGATATTCGCGTACCTTTCGCTCACCATTGTGCTTAGCTTGCGCGCTGGGGTCTGATCTTGCGGTCCTCCCCCAGGGCGATATGACTGAAGTCGGCGAAAAGGGTAAGTTTTTGATGAAATGACTTTGTTGACTCATCCGAGAACGAGGTTGTTGTGCAGGAATCACTGTAGGTTTCCTTTATCTTCGATGATCTCACGTGTTCTTATCTGCATTTCAAGTTGAGTGGTGGACAACGTGCTCGAGTCGCACTGGCACGTGCTGTCTATGCCAGGGCTGATCTGTGAGTTCGTAAATTGTAACAGTGGTTCTTGCGTGGTGACGTTCGGGCGCAGGGTCCTCCTCGATGATGTCTTGGCCGCGGTCGATTCTCATGTCGCCCGTCACATTTTCGGTATGCTATCTCTCACCCGAATCTGGCATAACATCTTCTGACACCAGGGCCTCAGACAACGTCATCGGTCCCCAAGGTCTCCTTGCCACCAAAGCTAGAGTTCTCGTTACCAACAGCATCGCATATCTCAAATATTTCGATCAGCTCGCATACATTCGGCGTGGTATCATCCTCGAGAGTGGATCGTACCGACAGCTCATTTCGAACCCTGATAGCGCGGTTCGCAAGCTCATGTAAGTCATTTCTCCCTTCGGATGCGCGGCGGTTTTCGACATTGCGTTACAGTCAAAATCACGCTGCGAATGGTTCTTCGTCTGGTGCGACGAGTGGCGCACAGACCCCGGCGCATACGAGCGGGAGTGGTATCAATACGCCAACGACGAGCGACAGCATGCAAAAGACGCTTGTCGACGAGATTGACGCTGTGGCGGAGAAGGTCGTTCGGCGCACGAGCTTCAGCAAGGTGGCCGTCGCACCTCTCCCTCCCATTCGCGAGGCGGTGAGTTCTGGGATATCGAAGGAGCACAGCGAACAGGGGCGCGTGAAGAAAGAGGTCTATGTCCAGTACCTCAAAGCAGTGTCCAAGACAGGCTTTTGTTTCTTCGTGCTCGCCGCGGTCTTGGGACAGGTGGCGTCAGTCATGTCCACCGTGATGCTTCGTCTTTGGAGTGAGAGGAATCGCGAGGCGGGAGGGAATGTCGGGTTGGGAGATCCTTATCTGCTTGGATATGGGTTCTTCAACTTGATGTCAATCGTGTTCGCTGCAATATCGGGACTGCTGATTTTTGTGCTGTGCTCCTTGAGGAGCTCCAAGTATTTGCACGATTCGGTACGTCCGTCAAGTCTTATGTACCAAGAACTGGTTGACGAATTGTGCTTGACAGATGTTGGAGTCGGTCATGAGAGCGCCGCTGAGCTTCTTTGAGATGACACCTACTGGAAGGTATGGTCGTCCTGTTATTTCGTTGATGATGCCCGTTGACCAAAGACCGCAGGATATTGAACTTGTTCACCCGTGACATTTACGTCGTCGACCAGGTTCTTAGCAAAGTGGGTATATCGCACGCCCAACAACGTTCATGCCTACTAACTGCGCCACAAGGTCGCCCAAAATCTGGTCAGGACATCCATCGTCACCGCATCCATTCTTGTGGTCATTTGCTTCAGTTTCCCTCCTTTCATCATCACTGTCATTCCTCTGTCGTGGTTCTATTACCGTGTGACTGTGTAAGTGAACTGATTCGTGTTTCATCCACCTCTGATCCCAGTGTTTCTTTAGTTACTATCTCTCAACCTCGCGCGAACTCAAGCGCATTGACGCTGTCTCAAAGTCACCCATCTTTGCTTGGTTTTCCGAGTCCCTGTCCGGACTGTCTACCATCCGAGCCTACAACCAGCAGGCCATCTTCACTGCACAAAACGCACGTCGGATCGATCGAAACCAAATGTGTTACCTTCCCAGTACAGCCATCAACCGATGGCTCGCCGTCCGTCTGGAATTCGTCGGCTCGGTCATCATTCTGTTCACCGCGAGTTTCGCCATCGCTGCCGTGGTGACGAGCAATGTAGATGCCGGCCTTGTCGGGATGGTTTTGTCCTATGCGTTGAGCACGACGGGAGCGTTGGTGAGTCCATGACGACCTTTGCTACTGTGTTTTTCGTCGCTGAGAAGTGTGGGTTGTGGGATAGAACTGGCTGGTGCGTTCGGCGAGCGAGGTGGAGCAGAACGTGGTCAGTGTGGAGCGAATCACGTATTACGCGAACGAGTTGTCTCCTGAGGCACCTCGCGAATTGCCGGATAGCAAGCCGCCTGCGAACTGGCCTGGTGCTGGCGAGATCGAGTTCCGGTAGGTCAAACCTTGAGATGATTGGTGCGTTTTCGGCGGAGGCACTCACGTGACGTGCAGCGAGTACTCGCTGAGATATCGACCCGAACTGGATTTAGTATTGAAGGAGATTTCGCTGACCATCGTATGTGATCCTCTTTCGGTATACTTGACTTGGGTTTTGATGTCCCATTGATCAGAAACCAGCGGAGAAGATCGGTATCGTTGGAAGGACCGGCGCTGGAAAGTCGTCGGTGAGTCTGCTTGTTGTTGGTCCATTTCCCCTTCTGATCTTATGACAGCTACTTCTTGCGCTGTTCCGCATCCTGGAGGCGGCGTCTGGAAAGATCTCTATCGATGGAGTGGACATTAGCACGATCGGGTTGCATGACCGTGAGTCTAACTTGGCAGTGTGTTTCTGAACACGATACTGACCCATGACCGTCCGAAAAATAGTGCGATCGGTGATCTCGATTGTTCCTCAGAATCCAGACCTGTTCCAAGGTACTCTCCGGGAGAACATCGATCCCGTGGGGGAGCATCAAGATGCGGACATTTGGGCCGCGCTCGAACATGTGTGTATTTACCGCCATCTGCTGTTTTCGGTCTGACGAGCCCCTGCGTCGATGTCTAGGCCCATTTGAAGTCGTACGTGGAGAGCCTTCCCGAGGCCCTCGATGCGCCTGTTCAAGAGGGCGGATCGTCGTTGTCGGCTGGACAAAGGCAGCTGTTGTGTTTCGCTCGGGCGTTGTTGAGGAAATCCAAGGTGCTCGTTCTCGATGAGGGTACGTCTGGCGTGCTCGCCGTCGACTGGATGCTGATGCGTTGAGTACAGCGACATCCGCTGTCGACTTGGACACGGACCGCGCGATTCAAGAGATCATTCGGGGACCTCTGTTTGACGATGTGACGATTTTGACGATCGCGTACGTTGTCTTTTTTTTTGTATAGCGAGGGACGCGTCTGCTGACGGTCGCGTTTCCCTTCTTCCCGACCCCCCTTTTTTTTGTCCGCTTTACAGACACCGGTTGAACACGATCATCGACTCGACGCGCGTCCTGGTGCTCGATCAGGGTCGTGTGGCCGAGTTTGACGCGCCGGAGGCGTTGTTGAGGGATAAGTTGAGTCGGTTTTATTCGATGGCGTTGGAGGCGGGGTTGGTGCAGGACGCGGACGGCCAGAGGCAGAGTGAGAAGGAGGAGGGTGAGAAGGAGGAGGGTGAAGAGGAGAGGGAAGAATAGATCGGCGAGATGGCTTTAGAGCTTTTGATTTATCACTTGTTTATGGACTTTTCTCTTACATTCGTTGTTGAATAAACAATACCGCAACATTATCGAGCGCATTACATACGATACTGTAGTCGGGATGGACTGGATCATCGCTTGTAACTTATGTAATTACTGGCAGGTGGTTGTTTGGATCCAAAGGTGTTGCCAAATAGAGTGCTCAAGGTAAACAACACCCACAACCTGCCTACTCATTTCGTCCTGGATTTGGCGCGGTGTTGCAGTTCTTGCATGGTCATGGTATGCATGTGTTTTGTTCTGGTCCATCCAATTCTGTCGTGATGCATGTTTTCAGGTATGACAGCCCATAGCGAGTCAGCAACGATGTTTTCCTTCCCGGCTTTACATCTCACTCATGTTAACGAGTGCGAGAGGCGACCAAAGGCAGAGACTATGACAATTGTTTGGCGTTAAATACGGAGAAGAAAAATGGCAAACTCGACGAAAGTTCTCCAGCAGTGAAGCAGATAAAGTCCATGAGCGACGATCCTTGGTCAGCGTGCTTTTCCACCGACTTGACTACTGCGGCGTTCACCTCCGTCGAGGTGCTATCGCAGCTTCGCGGGCTACACCCGTCGACTGGTGTCTGGAACGCATCGTCGTGTCAGCGCACGCGGCGCATCCATCATGCCGTCGTTATGGACGACGTGCGACTCTTCTTACGCGAATGGGACGATGATGGATAGGATCGTATTTGACGTCATTCTCTCCCCTTTCTCTCGGGGACGTGTATGTTCCCCGATGGTCAGGTTTTTCCCTAACGTTCGGCATTGCCATTGCGCACGCCTGCATCCTTCCCTCCCACACCACATCTTCGCCGTGCCTTCGCTCAACCACGCCCTGTCTCATTGATCCCCGCAAGTTGTCCAGTACCACTACCGAAGACCTCCTGACCGAACGAATGGGTCGATCAGGCTGTTGATTCGTAGAAGAGATTCAGCGATACATCTCTCATGCGATAATGGGGGGGGCGTCTTCTCCCGATGGATAAAGGGTATCATAAATGGTATCACTGCACCTCATTCGACCACCCAGAAGAAAAAAAAGTCGTTGTCAAAGGTGTTCTCGCCACATCGAGTCTGTGCCATCCATTGAGGCGAATTTGGTATCCCCTAGGTGCAGAGGCAGCCTCGGACGTTCGAGACGCAGATGTTCGTGGTACAGTGCAGCGTTGCGCATGAATCATCCCCACCACTTCTCCGGCGCCTCACTCTCTCGAATAACGAGTGCAAACAGACGATGTAGAATTCGGGGATTGTGTTGCTGGGGACGGCTTTCGTGTCCTATCTTTTACGCGACATGGTCGCTCAGAATCTCGTGGAGTCATTCCATCCCATATTCCGCAGTGATGGCGCAGCGTAATCAAATGCGATGGATGAGGAAGAGAGGGCGAGGAGGTTTCCAACAGAGCGAACGAGTAATTCATTCAGAGGGTGCAGTCGACATTTCGAGACGTCGATTTCATGTTCGCCCGAGAAAGAGTCCGATGCGGTATTTGGGTGTACTAGTAGAACCTGGGCATCATTGCCTTTTTGGACCTGCCCACTCGCACAATATCGCAGTGTTATCCCAAACCACCGTGTCGAATCAAGTTCAGCCAGTCCAGATGGATTCAAAAGGTACTTGTCTCTTTTTACCGGCGCGGAGAGCAGTGAAATGATGTACCTGCCAGTTGATCAGTTGCATTTACGGGCGGAATCCCTTGTCGCCAAGTTTAAGCAAGGAGACGGGATCATTTACATCGACGAGGCGATCGTCCTCGATCGCGAAGCACTAGAACTTTGCCCACCTGGCCACCCCGAGCGATATTTTTCCTTGAATCGGCTTGGAATTCATCTAAATGATCGTTATACTCAGCTTGGGGCGATGGCGGACCTCGAGGAGGCCATTGTCCTCGCCCGAGACACACTGGCGTTCTGCACAGCGGGGCATCTAGATCGGTCAATCCCCTTGAACGACCTTGCAGTTCGTCTCTCAACTCGGTACAAGCGGCTCGGGATGATGGAGGACCTCGATGAGGCCATTGTCTGCGACCGGGACGCACTGGGGCTTCGCCCCCCGGGACACCCAGATCGTTCAATGTCTTTGAACAGCCTTGCGATTCGTCTCTTCACTCGGTACTACCAGCTCGGGGCGATAGAGGACCTCAACGAGGCCATTGTCATCGCCCGAGACGCACTGGTGCTTCGTCCACCAGGGCACCCAGCTCGTTCGGCATCTTTGAACAACCTCGCAGTTTGCATCACCACTCGGTACAAGCAACTCGGGGCAATGGAGGACCTCGACGAAGCCATTGTCCTCGATCGAGATGCCCTGGCACTTCGCTCGCTGGGGCACCCAGATTGTTCAATGTCTTTGAACAACCTCGCAGATTGTCTCTCCATTCGGCATGACCAGCTCGGAACGATGGAGGACCTCAACGAGGCCATCACCCTCGACCGAGATGCACTGGTGCTTCGCCCACTGGGGCACCCAGATCGTTCAATGTCTTTGAACAACCTTGCAGCTTGTCTCTCCACTCGGTATGACCAGCTTGGAGTGATGGATGACCTCGATGAGGCTATCATCCTTGACCGAGATGCAGTGGCGCTTCATCCACCGGGGCACCCAGATCGTTCAACATCGTTGAACAACCTCGCAGCTCATCTCTCGACTCGGTACAAGCAGCTCGGGACGATAGAGGACCTCAACGAGGCCATTGTCCTCGACAGAGATGCCCTGGCGCTTCGCCCACTGACGCACCCAGGTCGTTCAATGTCTTTGAACAACCTTGCAGTTTGTCTCGCCACTCGGTACGACCAGCTCGGAGCAATGGACGACCTCAGTGAGGCCATTGCCCTCGACCGAGACGCACTGGCGCTTCGCCCCCTAGGGCACCCATACCGTTCAATGTCCTTGAGCAACCTCGCAGCTCGTCTCGCTACTCGGTACAAGCAGCTCGGGGCAATGGAGGACCTCAACGAGGCCATTTCACTCGCCCGAGATGCCCTGGCGCTTCGCCCCCTGGGGCACCCAGATCACTCAATGTCTTTGAACAACCTTGCAGCTCATCTCTCCACTCGGTACAAGCAGCTCGGAGTGATGGACGACCTGAATGAGGCCATTGTCCTCGACCGAGATGCCCTGGCGCTTCGCCCACCGGGGCACCCAGATCATTCAATGTCTTTGAACAACCTCGCAGTTGATCTCGCTGCTCGGTACAAGCAGCTTGCGGCGATGGAGGACCTCAATGAGGCTATTTCACTCGCCCGAGATGCCTTGGTGCTTCGCCCACCAGGTCACCCGCATCGGTCAATGACATTGGAGAACCTTACAGGCTACCTCCGTACTCGGTTCATACGGTCGAGTCAGTTGGATGACAAGGAAGAATTGTTCACTCTCTATACTCAGCTGGCACACGCATCACCAGCGGTGTTGTCCGTCGATCTGTCTGCTGCTGGAGCATGGATCCGTGTCGCTGAAGAATTCCACCATCCCACAACACTTCTAGCCTATGTAACATCTCTTCGCTTACTTACCCATCACGTCGCCACTCTACCACCTTTGCCCCAACATCGCACTGTCCTCAAGGACCTCACGTCGTCACTTGCAGTGGACACCTTTTCAGCTTGTCTTCGCAATCGCTCTCCCAAAGATGCGGTCGAGTTTCTAGAGCAAGGTCGCGGCGTTTTTTGGAGCCAGCTCACTCGCCTCCGTTCCCCACTTGACTCCGTTCCCCACTTGATGATGCCATTGCATCTGGCCAGACAGGAGAGATGTTGGCAGACGAGTTCACACGACAGACATCGCTCATTCGGGCTGCCCTTGATTCACCTGGTCCAGACCAGCACGACCGGGTGTACCGTCTCAACGTTGAATTGCAAAGGGTCGCCACCAGAATCCGCGCGTTGCCTGGTCTCTCCCGTTTCCTTCTTCCCCCGCTCTTCTCCGATCTCCAACAGGCAGCCCGCGAGGGTCCTGTCATCATCGTGAATGCGAGAAAACATGGCTGTGATGCGCTCATTGTCCTAGTCGACCGAGATCCCGTCCACATCCCATTGTCAATCACAAAGGAAGATGTCCAAGAACTGTCGTCGAAGCTCGGTACCTTGATCGTGCGTGCAAAGTCGATGGACGTGACAAGAGATTTCGGCATCATTCTGCAGGAACTCTGGGACGAGATTGTTTCCCCCATCATCAACGCCATCCATACCATACATCCATTTCGATCACGCATCTGTGGTGCCTTACCGCCGAGTTCTCTCTTCTTCCCCTCCATGCCGCCGGTCCGTTTAGGAAGGGCCAACAGAGTCTCGCGAATCTGTACATCTCCTCTTATACCCACCCTTACTGCCCTCATTCGTGCTAGACGGCACGATCTCCCGCGTTCTGCATCAAAAGGGATACAATTCCTTGGTATAGGTCAAGCGACGGCCAAGGGCGAGAGTCAACTTGGTTCGGTCGGCGCCGAACTAGCCACCATTGAGCAACGCGTCGATGGCCTCGCTACGTTCACGCACATCGAGGGTCAAGAGTCCTGCATCGCCCGGGCCACCGAGGAACTTCGGACGAACGAATGGGTGCACCTTGCGTGTCATGGTATCCCAAATCGGAAACAGCCGTTCGAGTCCGCGTTCGCTCTCCACGACGGACATTTCACGATCGAACGCATCATCCGGTGTGACTTACAGAACGCCCAGTTTGCATATCTCTCGGCCTGTCATACGACTGTCGGGGACGAGGAAAGTCCAGACGAGGTGATGCATCTCGCGTCGGCGATGCAGTTTGCCGGATTCCGTTCTGTGATCGGGACGATGTGGGCAGTGGACGATGGTGAGACGACCAAGATCACCTCGGTGTTCTACAACAACATGGTAGACGCATCTGGTCGTCTGGATTATACCCGTGCAGCGTTGGCGCTGAACAGGACGATGAAAAAATCGGTGGATATTCCATTTGATCAACGTATATTGTATATACATCTCGGTGCCTAGATCTCTACGCTCGTTCAACGTTCAACGCTCTCTTTGCCAGGCTGTTTGTAGGCGCTATCTAATCTGCGATTGTGCATAAAAACCTCAGGTCGCGGCTCGCGCCTGTATTCATCCGCGAACGCTCTACGAAAAAAGTAGTGTATACACATGACCTCGTACCATCACCCGAAGATGCGGTCCCATGGTCGATACCTGCTTTCTACAAATTTTTGTGGTGGTTTTAGGCCTACCCATGATCGCAAGGGGCATTGAGCGGCTGGCAGCCCGAAAGCCAGAATACTTTGAGGCATGCTTGGCCTCCCAACGGTTCCTGACGTGTCGAAACGTTGCAAGTAAATCCGGATCGTAGACATGCCAGTAACCCGAGCCTCCAACCTCCAACTCCAGCTCCGCTAAGATGCCAACTTTATCTGTCGAGGCCAGCCACCTTCGCTGCATGCACCCATGGTCGTCATCGTCAAGTGGGCTGACACCTAGCCCGAACCTCAATCTGTGGCATATAAAAGGCCAGCCCATCGTAATCTCGACCTCAGCCCCCTTCTCTTGCCGTCATTTCCTAGCTTTACTTACAATAATGCCAGCCACCTCCCACCACGGCGCTATCCCGTCGAGCGCTTCCGCGTTCGCATGTGCAATGCGCCACTGTGTTGGTGTCCTCCAGATGCTATCACCTAGCGGCGTAGACCAAGTCCTGGT
>JBBPNO010000885.1:0-13054 GCA_038090915.1 Boletus eberwhitei
TGTATTGAAAAGTGTAGATATGTGGGTCCTGATATTTATTTTGGATTGTTTGACCATGGGAATTGTCTTTGTATGCACAGTAACCTAGATAATTGAAAGGGTTATCCTTATATAAGACCTAGGTCATACAATATAGTAAATATCTCAACACCATGTGGAAATGGAAATTGTATTATTTACCTAGGATATATAGTAAATCTGGTCAAGTATTTATAAGTACATGTCTAGAAAGAATGAAAAGTGTCTAACATATACCTCACAACACTATAAAAATGGGATGAGAGGTGTGAGATGCAAGTTAAGAACTATAAGTACAGTAGGTGATTTGAATATTAAAGGTGAACCATTCAAAAGTAGTGTATATATGTAAGCACACTAGCTTATCTAGCTATCTACAGCTAGTTATATACCGCCTGGAATATTGAATGCTATGCATTCAGTATCGTTGCCTTTGGGCATAGCAGTCTAAACGTGGGTGGTTGGCATTACAATATACTGGCATTGCCATGTTTCAACATATTGAGGGTAGTCTACAGTGACCTCCAAAACTGTTGCAATGCCTAACCCTGATGTGGTGCATGCAGCACATCACAAACACCTGTGGGGATTCCGCTTAGCTTTGGTGGGCACAAACAAAGTACACACTCTCGGCTACAATCTGGCCTCTGGATTATGTGATTTGGCTCAGAGGCTGTGGAGTTATGTTTATTTTAAAACAGCAATACCATTGTAATAGTTTTGCACCTATTGGGATGAAGTAGGTATTAGTACTTAGTATAGCCTCTTTTTGCCTTGAGCACTGCCTCAACCCTCCTAGGCATGCTTTCAATCAACCTCTGACACTCCTCAAGTGATATCTCCTCCCATTTCACCTGAACTCTCTCCCATAACTCATGAATTCCACTAGGAGGGTGTTTTTGATCTGCTAGCCTTCTTTTGAGGTGACCCCAGAGATATTCAATATGGTCGAGGTCAGGAGACTGTGCTAGCCATATTATAGTCACAAAATCCTGCTCTTCAAGCCACTCTTTCACTTTTTTACAAGTATGCTTGGGATCATTGTCTTGCTGAAAGATCATATTAGGAGGATCTAGCCCATAATGCTGCAGAGTATTCAGCAGCTCATTCTTCAAAATCTGAAGGTAAAGGTCTCCATCCATTCTACCATCAATCTTGGCAGCATAGCCAACTCCCTGCCAAGTCATACACCCCCACATCATGAGAGAACCTCCTCCAAACTTCAGGGTCCCTTCAACCAATCTATCATTAAGCCCTTCACCTGCTTTTTTCCACATCCATTTTCACCCATCTGACCCTAGGCAATTGATTTTAGTCTCATCAGACCATACTACCTTCTTTCAGACCTCTATAGTCCAATCCTTATGAGCATAGGCAAAGTCCAAGCAAGCCTTGCGATGTCTAGCTGATAGAAGGGGTCATTTAGACTTCACCACAGCCTTCATACCAGTTTTTTTCAAGTGCCAGCATACTGTGGTGGTAGAGAGGGGTTGGTTGACCACATTGGTAAGAGCCTTGGTCACTTGGACAGCATTTTCTGCCTTTCCAGATAAGATAAGACAAATAGCATGACAAAGATTGATAGGAGAAAGCTTGGATGGGTGACCTCCAACAGACTTCTGAAATTCAGAACACTCTTTGGAGTGGAGCCTGGATATGGTAGAGGCATGGAGACCAGTGGTGGCAGCAATAGACTGAGCTGACTGGCCAGCATCAAGCATAGAGATAATAGTGTTTTTCTGAGTAGAAGAAATGGATCTCATGATGATGTGGTTGGGAATAAAGAAGTGTGTGAACTATTTCAAACTCAGATATGATACTTATATGTGTACCTTTGTTTGTATGATCAAATATTGCCACTTATGATGGTATTTCAACAAGATTCCACATTCTCTACCAATAGGTGCAAAACTGTCGCAATGGTATTGCTGTTTTGAAATACACATAACTCCACAACCTCTAAGCCAAATCACATAATCCAGAGGCCAGATTGTAGCCAAGAGTGTGTACTTTGTTTGTCCCCACCAAAGCTAAGCAGAATTCCCATGGGTGTTTGTGGTGTGCTGTGCACACCACATCAGGATTAGGCATTGCAATAGTTTTGGACGTTACTATAGTTACCCCAGGGTTATCGAAGGCACTGAAAATCATAGGAGAGGCCATGTAAGTGCCAGAAATGAGTGTGGCATTGAAATAACCAGGCAACTTTGAGATAGATGGTCAGAAAGTATTTTGAAGAAAAGAGGGGGGTTGGAGGTTGTTAAAGGCAATCCAGTCCATCCCAGGATTATCAAAGGTGTTGGAAATGTTATGAATCTAATCATCCTCAATGAAAAGAAACCACAAGGCTCAGTTCTGCATCACAGGCTACATTGGTCCTGACTCAAGGGTAGAGGGTATGAGGGTCTCATCTGTTCAATCACAAGCCTACAATGACCAAAGGCCAAGGCAATGACTTTTAGTAAGGGAATAAAGTGGATTCAACTGGGAATCCAGTCATCAAAGTATATATGTACAATATGTGCACACAGACCAAGCAGTGCATGTGAGTAATTACTATGTTAAGGTATATAAGAGAAGTGTTCATGAGAATAAAAAGACGGAAATGAATGTATGTAATACATAAGATGTGAAAGGAGTGGAGATTAACGACATGAGGTGGGTCACATGATTTGATTCTAGACTTTGTCATGTAACTGATTATGTAAGTGTTCTCATGATCATGTGGTGTTGATCATGTGATTTTGTACGTATGAAAATGAGTAACAAAAAGTTTGAAAATATTTATATTATAACAGAAAATGCTTGGATAGGTTGTGGGAATGCCAGGAATGAGCCTGGCATTGAAATGAATGCACTGAATCAAGCAAAATAATCAGGAAGTGACTTGGGGAAGAAGGATTGGAGGTTGTTAAGGACAATCCAATTCACTCTAGGAAGATTAAAGCTGCTGGCCGCTGAGGTGCCCTCAAGTGGTGCCTCTCACCACTATCATCTCAAAATCACCTGGGGTAATATTCTCCCCAATGATTTTGTTTATCTACATAGCCAAAGAGACCAAGAAGAAGAGTTTCTCAGCAAATGTGGAAGAGGAGGCCGAGGCAATGTCCAGTTTTGGTGCAGTGCATCCAGTGGTGTTGAGGATGAGTCACCAAGGCTGGAGATTATTTTGGTCATGATTTGCAAATATAATCTGGGAAATGTTGAGTTATTTTATGTTGGGGTCATTCCTGGCATGAGCATGCAGTGTTTAGGTATCACAAGTGATTTGGATTGAATGGCATGCAGTTGGTGGGGAATCTTTAAATCTCTGCAAAATTGAAAATAGAACTTGATAGTATTCTTGTGTCATATAAGATCAAACCTCCTAGTTATGTACCTAGGTATTGAAGCTGTAATAACATATTGCAAGGAACTTGCACTGCAGTATGGTTTGTTATTCAAAGTCAGGTGGTCAATCAATTGATTGCTGATCAATGTCAAAACCAGCTGACCCTGTGATCCACGTTGCTTGAATGTCAATTAACATTGCACTCGATGAGTCCTTTAATTAATTTGGACAACCAAGTGCAAAATGAAATCAAAATAATTATCATTAATATTGGGGGAATATGAATTATCTTACTTATCTAACAACCTCAGGCTGTACCCCATGTTTGAATATATATACTGTATGTGAAGGAAGTAGTTGGGACAACTTTCAAATTATGGATGAGATTGAAATCCCCCAGGCCATTCATTTTTCCCTTATTGGTATACCTCCTGGCTCCTATGGAATATCCTATGATATATCCACTGCAAGGATGGAGGACAACCTTCCTTTGGGTTGGAACTCCAGAAGATATATCATGATCCAACCATAGAGGACCCCTTTCTTGCTACATAATCTAATAATCACCACAGCAAGAACTTATGAAGAATTGATAACTAGATTACAAAATAGTGGATTTCAACATCATCAATACTTTGACTGGATCTGTAACAATGTCCATGCCATATTTGTTTACAACACAATGTTGTCTCTGCTGGATATTCAACCTTCTGGGAAACATCAAAGTACTTTGCTTGGGTTAAAAATGCATAGAATCACAGACTGGATTTTTGATATCACTCAGCTAGCTCAGCTGGGGGGACAGTACTTCATGCAGCTGCAGGGTCCAACACCAACTGGCCTTGTGCCAGCTAACATCCCATCCATGGTGCCAGAGGAGGGGAAGTTCCTGTTACCCAAGTTCACAAATCATCCTGATGCTGCAGAAGATACAAACAATTGGAGGAAAGCATTGCAGGTTGGTAACATTCTTAAATGTGATCAACAAGTCATTTACATACTCATAATGATTGTACTGGCTAATTGGACACTGGTACAACAGTACATAGTATACAGTATGAAAATTCATTTGTACTCTCAATGAGGGTGGGCTGGTAGATCTATTTTGACAAGCTATCATCAAGGTGTTTATATTTTTATGGACACAGGGAGGAAACAGATTCCTGCTCTACAAAATGCTCTCTGATGACCCTAACATGGTCACTAAGCCAAGTGCCCAACCACAATGTGGAATGAGATGGAGGCATGCAGCACAGAACCAAAGGAACCTCCTCATCTTCCAATTCAATATTTGCAAGAGGCTCATGGTGATGAACTGACACATCCATATCCTTCAAGATGCCATGATGCGAGGGCAGCTGGCTCAGTTTGCTGCTTGGCATGGACTCTACTCTGCAGGAAGTTTTGTTGGGGCTGAGAATCTGATGCAACTTGAGCTTGATCTTGAGGCATGGTTTGTGTGGCAAAGGCGGGGGAGAACATTTGCCTGATTCATTGTCCTGTAAGGAGTGCAGTAGGGATGCAACAATCAATAGGACATCTATTTTCTAATGCAGGCAGTTGATTGACAAGTAGCATACTAGCAGGAATAGTGTTCCTAAGTAAAAGATAACAGCTGAGTTGAATCAGCATTGTTGTGATCATGCATATACATCAAGTAAGATACTATCTAATTCATTGCCAATTGGGTTTTGTTCTTGCCTTTTTGTGCTCTATGGAATTTCCCTCTGCTATGTGTTTCTCCACATAGCTTCTTTTGAAGTGCTTAAATTTTCCACAAGGACAGACAAACTGAAGATCATTCTCTCGATAGATCAATATTTTGATTCCTGTTGAAGATATAGCATGAAAAGACATGACATGCCAATCATCATTGAGAGAATGCAAGTGCTGGATACAAGAAGATTTGTCTAAGTCCATGTTGCATTTTGGGCAGTGAATCTTGCTGTTTGAAAACCTAGAGGAACTGACATTGCTTTTCTCCTGAAAAGTCTGATATGTTCAAGTTGAATGTGGTCAGTATAGTTGAGATGCCACTAGTGGTAAATACACCTGAGATGGTGAAGGTGTTCTAGCTTGAGGAGAATCAATCCAACACCTCTTTTGGCCTTGTGCACTGCTCTGAAAAAAAAAAATAAATGAGTTGGACATATAAAGATGGTATCAATGTGATCCACCTCAAGTTCCTCATCTTCATCCGGGCGATTCTCATTCATCATTGATGGAGAGGTAGAATTGAAGTTAGCATTGAGAGTTGGGATGAGAGTTGGATGATGAAGGTGAACATGGCCTACAAGGCTACTACTACTAATAGTAGGTTGATCTGCACGAATGGGGGCTGTGGCTGGAACAAGCTGCTGTGTTATTGTGGTGCTCTTCAACATGGTCCATTGCATTGATAGCAACATTTCTTGAATGGCATCTAGCTGGGCTTTGACCTTGTCAAATTCTTGTCTTGGAATGCAGGAGGAATGATCATAGGAGGAACAACTTGGATGGTGGCTGGAATTAGAAAGCTGGAATGAACTGGCTGCTTTCTCATATTGAACCTGAAAATTTAAAGCTGCAGCTCTATCTGCTTCAATTCCTCCAAAAACCAAGAGAATCATGAGCAAAACGATTGATTATTTCTGGGTGGTCATTGAATGATTGAGAATAAAGTCGATTGCCAGTTTCAACTGCATGGTCCATTTGGGAATGCATGACGTGGTCCAGCTTGGAAGCACATGAAATAGTAAGGTTATAGTGATCAGCAATCCCTGGAAGAATGTGGTGAAGCTGGTTTCGATTGAAAGAAGTATTCAGATGGTGCTTGGTAAATTTCTGAATGATCATGGTCAGCCTATCCAGTGTCCATTGCTGTCCCATATTGGAGAGCAGGTAGGAATGACACTCTGGATCAGGATCAGGGAGGAATAAATCAGTTGCCCAAGCTTCTATGATTGAAATTAATGCATAGTAATGGTGCAAAAGATATTCCAGTAGACTTGCCAGGAAATGAAGAGTCATTTTGTCTTGTCTGCTGTTGTGGGAGGTTTTGTTGTAAAGTCCGATATAGGCAATGTACTCAAACATTGGGAAGAGGCTTTGAGGTCGAAATTGGGTGTCTACCACTTTAGTCCTCACTTCCTTGGTTCCTCGCTTAGGCATGCCTGAAATTTGATGAAGGAGGAAGTACAGCCCTCCTTTGAAACTCTCTGCACTTTTGAGGTAGGTAATCCAAGCTGTTCGACATGGGATTGGAGTGCCTTGTTTGTCAAATATGAAGTACTTTGTGTGAAGACATTCCAACACCAGAATCCTCTAGATAATCGCCCATGTATCCTGCATTTCAGAAGCTAAAAATCCATGGCCTACATATTGCTTGTGAGGCCTATCCACAGTATGCTTTGAGTTCTTTAGCAATTCCAATAAGCCATCCTTGAAGCCAAGCAAGAAATTTTGCTCTAACTTCTCTTTGATGTTCTCGAAAACATTGTGATACATGTTTGTAAATGATGTTACTGATAGGGATTGATTATCAAAGGTGAAGTATGGTCTAGAAGGGGTGGAGAACTGGAGATGAGGAAGGGCAAGATAGCTTTGCACAAGGACAGAGCATAGACAGCTATACTGCCTGATGGTACAAAAGGGGCTAATAACACCCGGCTGGACCCAACGCTTGTAGTTGTTCTGAAAATGTCTGTCAAAGAAGTGGTTAGTCTACTGGTTCCAAAAAAGATTAGAATTATGCACTTATAAGGTTTTGTAGAGGATATAGACTCAAGCAGAATTGAGTATAATCCTACATATATTACTTTCGCAAGGGGTGTGGAAAGCTGATGTGGGCTCATAAACTCTGAATTAGTTGCCAAGCTTGCAGAAATAATGAAAGTGTCCACCAGTGAGTGGGCATGGTGAGTAGTGGCTTAGACACTTATGCTGGTAAAGATGGTGAGGATAAGCTTATGATAGACAGATAGAAGATTAGAGTCCGTGGCATTTGGATCTTGAAAAGTAGTCTTGAGCTTGGTTGCAAGGTGTATGTGGCTGGCTGTCAAATGCACTTTGAAGAGATTTTCTGCCTGATGATTATCTGCTAATTCTCCATCCTCTGAATTGTTGCTTTCCTCATCATCCTCAAACTCTACATCATCCTCATCCTTCTCATTATTGTCTTCATCCTCCTCCTCCTCCCCATCTTCATCATTCCAAATAGTGGGCTCCACAAGGTCCTCATCACCCCCCTTAGCTTGATATTTGGATTCCAAAACCTGTAGAACAAAAAGTACTAGTCTATTGCTGTGCTGCCCATATTGTTTTATAGAAGATGTTTCTTGAAGCAATTGGAATGGATGCCTATGCATGAATTAGCCTCCACTGTAATATGAAAATTGGAAACAAAATGCTCTTACCTCCTAGCTCTCCAAGCTATCATCTGCTCCAGCAAAAAAGGCTCTACTCCAGATAAATCTATGGTTTTGGACAGATATTGGAAACCTAGTCCTTTGATGCCCTTCAACCAGTAGGAATCGGAGGAGCTGATTTCCAATGCTGACATTTTGTGAAGCAGTGTATGTAAATGGCCAGCAGTTGCTTCCACCCAACCACTTTGAGCTAGAAAAGGAGGTAAATCAGCAGGATCATGACTCTTGAATGCACTATCTGCCAGAAAGGCTGTATGTTGGTAGTGCAATAGAATGCTGTCAAAGAATCTGGAAAATGCATTCCCAGGAGGACAAGATATGAGCTGAGGATGAACAGGGAACCCACATGTGCACTCGAAAAAATATTGAAAAAGGCAAGATGGGGAATCCCAACCTTTCCTGTGTGTTGACGCGGACATCAGGTGGTATTTTTTTTTATGACTCCTACTGCTTTTTATGGAGGTGGAGCAGGAAAGGCAATGTGGGCAATAATAGCCAGAGAACGGCTGTCGTAGCCATGAAAGTGGCTAGATTTTGTAAAAAAGAGGGTTAGGGGTTTGTGGATGGATTAAGAGATCCCCCAGTTGCTGCTCAACCTTTGGAGTGGCCAGATGTAAATCCTTAGGGCCTACTTGCCCTGGTATTTTGTGACTGGAAGAGGACAAATGTCCTATCAGATAGTTTGAATATACCGTGCAATTACAGTCTAAGCAGGTGAAGACCTTCAGGTTTTCTTGATAAAATATGTTGACTCTTTTAAGCTTTTCAAACTCTGGGATGGAGAGTAATTGAGACAAAGGATCTCCAGTAGAGTGTTATGGTTGATCAGGGGAGTACCAATTTTTCCCTTCTAGCTAATATCCCCTCTACCTCTCTATGGGATGACTTGCTGTATGATGCGGGGGACTACTTTCATGACACCTCATTGACCCCCAATATAGAAGGCGATGCCTTCTGAACTCTGACCATCAACACTGCCATCAAGACTGTGCAAGGTGGTGGACACTATACTTAGGCTATGCTTCATCTCCTTTATTTCATGTCTTACTATATTTCACATATGGACAGCCTCTCCTCGGCTATGCTCTCTTGCACATAGCCTCATAGTCCAATTCCCCCTAGATCCAATCTAACATCACCTCTCATCTATCCTGATTAGTATTTATAGTTAGCCTACCCTGAAGCCTTCTTGCACTATATATATAGCAATGCTTCTTTCATGTAAATCCCAACCTTGATATACACTAATTTACTATGTAAAGTCAACCTTCTGTCAAAGTTCCACCTTGCTTCGGTCTTGCTCAGGTCTGGAAGCCATCTCCTCATTGCTCTTGCTATTTGCAGTAATAGCAAGTGTGGTACTTTGTATCATCACTCTTAGTTGGGCTCACCTCCTCTAAAGCATGGTTGACTCACCATTTGCCCAAGAAGTATTAACCCACATTTCAGGTTTCTGCATAGTGAGCTACATCTGCAGAGTAGTGATAAAGCCTTCCCTCAGCATATCAGAGTTGACGCCCTCCGGACCATGCAATTGGGAAACTGGAAAGGTGCCGGTTGTAGATCAAGAAGGATTACACGGTCATGTGTCAACAGTTATGCAGGTCACATAACAAAATATCAAGGTTATTGGCCCCTTAGTGCTACCAAGCCTAAGGCAACCCTTGGATCTACAGGTGTAGACACTCCCTCATCACCATTCAATGAATCAACCTCTCCATCCTCTTAGGACAAGACCCACCGTCCTCAGAAGAAGAAAAGGCTATACCAACATGTGCTTCCAATTCATCAGACACATCTTCCTCTAGAAAATTCAGATCGTCTTGGGATCAATAAAACTATTACAACCCAGACCCTCGAAACCATTCATCTCCCTTTCCATCTTGAACTCCAGGTTTATCCGGTGGTCTCCACTCTCAATCTGTGACCCCATTGGAAGATCCCACTCCTCTTCCAAACTTAGAACTGGAACCAATCAACGTAGATCCCCAAGAAGACATAGATCTATTTGTAGATCACCCGGATCACCCAGAAAGTGATGATGAAGACGAAATGGTTGAATACAAAGCAAGGTTACCAGAAAAATGGAATGGAGAAAATGAAGATGCTAAGAGATGGCTCTTGGCAATAAAGGGGTACTTCGCCCTCCATGACAACATGCTGATAAAGGTCAGGAAGCACACGCTCCTCATCAGGATATCAAAGGGGAAAGGAAAGGGGTTCTCAAAAGCTTGGCTTATCAAGCTAGTGGATGATACAGTGCCTAAATCAGAGAAAACCTATGAGAAGATAAAGCAGGCCTTCGCAGTCTCCTTCTACTCATACAACAATGCCAACAACACTTGTGTGAAACTCGCCAGCCTCAAACAAAGAAATCTAGGAGGAAGCTTTGACAAATTTGTATTCCAATTCTCTCTACTGGCCATAAGGTTAGAAGTATGGGATGAAAAGGCTCACCTATAATGGTTCTTATGAGGAGTTGACGACAAGATCGCTGAGCAACTCACTCAATCAGATGTGCTTACCAAGCTGAACATAACAATGGAAGATGTCTACACCAAAGCTGCCACTATTAACGCCGGCTATGCTAGGATCAAAGCAATGAAGCGAGGACTGAGACCTGCATATGGACAAGGAGGAGGAAGGAACAAAGATTCAAATGCAATGGACATAGATTGGATCATGCTCTCCCCCACCAAACAAGCCAAGAGGATGAGAGAGCAGAGATGCTTTATCTATAATGAGAAAGGGTGTTCCACAAGAAAACACCCCAGATACAAGCCTGTAAGAAGACCAGAGGCACCAACTAGGGTCGTCACCACATCCCCCATCCCACGACAACAGGACTCATTGGACCAGTACCTCGCCGAGGTGTCCAGGAGTAGTAGCCAAGACACAGTTCTTAGAATGCTCAAGGCGGCCTTTGACACAGGGCTTGATAAGCAAGGGCTCCCATTGGAGGAGACACATGAAGATGTTGCAGAAGAATGGGAAGAGTCTGTAAACATCCTCTTATTAGACCAGAATCCTGCAGCACCCATTAATCTATTCAGACCTCCGAAGATGCATGTTTAAAGGGAGAGGGGGGACCAACGTCACTCCCCTCCTTCACAATTGCCCTTGTATTTATTTCTGGATTGAAGAGTAATTCTATTCATATTCCTCTCTCGATCTGAAAGCAGGATGGCAAAATTGTTGGAATGAATGCTCTTATCAACAGTGGGGTGACAGGATGCTTTATATTAAGAAAAGCAGTACAAGGTATGGGACTACCAGTGTATAAGCTCGATCAACTGATACAAGCCTGGAATATGGATAGAACCCAGAACCAATCAGGGACCGTCAAACAGAAGACCAACATCGTGTTGGACTATGGAGGAGTGCAAGAGTGGTGAGACCTCTTCATCCTCAACTGCAGCAAAGATGAAGTCATTTTGGGACTTCCATGGCTCAGGGCGGTTAACCCTGATATAGATTGGAAAGATGGACAGGTAACGATTATGCCATCGTCATACAAGTTCATGCACAGGAATCCCCCAGGAACCTTGGAACAATGATACCTACTAAGGTATCTGGAACATGACAAAGCCGAGTATGTACGAGATGGACTCTATGAAAGCTTCCACTACTGGATGCCCAAACAATAGGCAAAGTTCTTCAATGCACATGGAAATGTGCCAGAGTTCATCGTAAAAAGGGCAACTCTATCCACAGCAATCACCCAACAGGCACAGAAGAAAGAAGTGGCCCTATCTCCGGCCTTCAAAGAATACGAGGATGTCCTCACGGAGAAGACCACAATGAAATTACCACCATCAAGGCCATATGACCACACCATTGACTTAAAAGACATGTTTGTGCCGAAATGAGCCAGAGCCTATCCATTGAACCCCGAAGAACAAAAAGCTTGCTAAGAATTCATTGACAAACACCTCAAAACTGGGAAGATATTGCCATCTAAATCTTTCCAAGCAGCTCCTTTCTTTTTTGTCCAGAAAAAGGATGGGAAGTTGAGATCCTGCCAAAACTATCGGTATCTGAATGAGCACATGATCAAGAATGCATATCCCCTTCCCCTCATCTCTGACCTCGTCGATAAATTGAAGGGATCTTCTATCTTCACAAAATTCAACGTCAGATGGGGATATAACAACATGCTCATCAAACTAGAAGATTGATGGAAAGTGGCATTCCTCACCCCCTTTGGGCTTTATGAACTAAATATAATGTTCTTCGGAATGTGTAACTCGCTGGCAACCTTTCAAACATTCATGGACAATCTCTTTGGAGATTATATTGCAGAAGGATAGTTAGTAATCTACATGGACGATCTGCTGATCCACTCCTCAGATCAAGCAACCCATGACGACAGGACCAGGAAGATTCTAGAATACTTCCACCAGCATGAAATGTACCTCAACCTCGAGAAGTATACCTTCTCAGCCGAGGAAGTCAAATACTTGGGAATGATTGTTGGAAAGAATGGGATCCAGATGGACCCAGCCAAATTTAAAGCTATTTAGGAATGGCACCATCCAGGCAACATAAAGGATGTACGGTCCTTTCTAGGCTTCTACAACTTCTACAAGAAGTTCATTCCCTCCTTCTTGGACATTGCATGATCCCTGCTTGACCTCATCAAGCAGAAAACAGCATGGCACTGGGATGAACCACAAAAGAAGGCATTCCGAAGCCTACAGAATGCCTTCACACGAAAACCTATCCTAGCCTTCCCCAACACTGACAAACCATTCACCCTCATGACTGATGCCTTCCTAACCACCTCTGGAGCAGTACTCATGCAAACCAATGACAATAGAGATATGCAACCATGTGGCTATCTTTCACAAATCTTCTCTCCAGCAGAGAGAAACTATGACATATATGACCGGGAACTGTTGGCTGTCATACAGGGGTTGGAGGCATGGCAACAATATCTCCTTGGATCGCCCCATCCCATGACTGTACTAACAGATTACAAAAACCTCACCTACTTCAAAGAACCTCGAAAGCTGTCACGACAATAGGCCAGATGGCTCCTATTCCTACAGGACTTTGATGTCACGTATCACATGTTATCCAGAAGCAAAATGGCACTTGCCGACACTCTATCTCAGAGAGATGAGGTCGACACCTCCAAAGACAATAAAGATGTGCAAATCCTACCAACCATTGCCTTTAACCACCAAGTACATCATATTGACATGGCGCTGACAAAGAAAATTGGAGAATTATCTGCAATGGACCTAGAATTGTTTTTCATACACCTTTGAGGAGAACAGGGCCCATGAAGCATGGA
>JBBPNO010000886.1:0-13051 GCA_038090915.1 Boletus eberwhitei
TGCATGTGCAATTGCCACCCCATTGTGATTCCCCATAAAAAGGGCTTTCTAAAAAAACAACTTATCTGATCCACCTCAGGCAGCACTTTTTTGAACTCTGATGGACTCACAGACCCATTTTTGTTGTGGATAGTAATAGGTCTCTTTGATCCAGCCTTGCAGGGGCCTCTGGGCCAGAAATTCTACTAGGGACCACTTGCAAGGCTTGTGCAAGCCTCAACCTGCATCCATGTCATCTGACACACATGTGCATGTACAATATGCTCTAACACTGTTGTCCACTGTCATCCTTGTCCTTCTGAGGTACATGGACACTTTGTCCTCAATGCACCTGCACCCTCACCTTGCTGCCTCATCCAATGCATATGCATGCTGCTCCCCATTGTTCTTTTACAGTCCCACATGGACATCCACATGCCTGCCCAGTGGCCACACTTGTGCTCTCCCAATCCTCATATGTGAACATGTTCGCATATGAGCATGAGTGCCCACTGTGCTCTTGTTCTGCATCACCCTCACCTGGCCCTAGCCCATGCTTCCAATCATCATGTGTGAACACAATGGGAATGCATTACACACTCCTGCTGTGTTTGCATACAAGCATGAGCCTCCACTATCATGCCCACTTTGCTCTTGCTCTTGCCTTTGCCTTTGCCTTTGCCGCCTTTGCCTTCACCTTGCATTGCCCTCACTTGCTCTCTCCTAGTGTTGCCATGACTCAGCTCAACTCAGCTTAACTTGGCTATTTCCAACTTAGTTATGTTCTCAGTAATGACTTACAACATTCTTGCTTTAGGTAAAGCTCCACTTCACTCGGTTAGTAGAAGCAGCAGTCAGCTGTTAGTCAATATCACCCAATCATGACCAAATATAACAAAGTCTGAGTCAATCATCAATCCAGCCATAGCAGCAACTCAGTCACTCAGGCATATGCAGAACACCATAGCAGTGGTAGCAGTATTGAGTAACATGTAGTATAACATACATAGATATGATGCAGACATAATACTAATTCATTCAAACTGGCAATGAAAATAAAATAGACTTATTCTCCATGCCAGCACACCAAACATCACCCCCCTTCAGGGCTCAGGCCCTTCCAATAATCATATACAAAGCTATCTCATTCATCTATGATGCTGCCACTGCAGCAACAGCGACTAGGAGTTGCTGTGAGTACATGTTTGTTTGAGAGAAGATTGTCATGATTATCAATGAGCATTAGTGAATTGGCTCATATGACAAATATGTTGAATGACTTACATGTGTACCAGTGGCTCACTACTTCTATCAGTGCCATTGGAGTTAAAAATATACATGTTTTCTGTCTGATAGTGGATAAAGACAATGTTGCTGGTTGTAGGATTGTTCTGAGATGTTTGTAATCAGGTTTCTGCATGAATGAAAGGCCTCAAGCATATTTCAGCAAGGCAGTGAGTTCTGTTGGAAAATTTGAAACTTTGAGAGAATTATTTATTCCTAGTGATATTTTCATTTTCTGGATAGATGATCATGATGCATGGCATTGATGACCATTGGCCAACCAAGACAATGAACCATTATGAAGGAATAAAAGAGTATATGCAAGCACTTCCAGACTGTGATTGATTCTCCAGCTCAGTTCAAGCCTGAGATGGCTGTTTAGGGATGTAAAAGCTGGTGTATTGATGAGTCAATGAGACTCTTGCATTTGAATATGAATTTGTGACCCCATATGGCAAATGTTACAGACCACATTATTTTCCTTTCTTTTCTACTATTTTTCCTGATTTTATACATTGACTTTCACATTTAGCCCCTATCTTTTACCCCTATAACCCGAACCTACCAAATGCTCAAGTCCATGCAGAGATCTAGACCCATCAGCCTCATGACATCCTCATGCCGTTCACCTTGACTCATCCAAGGTCTAGATTGCCTCATGCTTGCCTGCAGGATCACATATGTTAGTCTAGACAAACACATGTTTGCCTCATGCCTTTATCTATGACTCACTCGCCTTATGTACTCCTCATGCTATGCTTCTCTTCCATTCCATGGCTGTACTGATACACACGTTTCCCTCATGTTTGCCTCACCGATTACACATGTAGCATAGCATATCGTTAGATCTAGTATATACAAGTGTAAACTCCTAGACAGTATATAAAGGCCCAAGTGGCCACCAGAGGACCTTAGTCTTGTCCTCTTGGTCTTTCCCCACCTTTACTGGTTGATTGTAAGAGCTACTTGATTCACTTCACTTGTTATCTCTTGATTATTGCTAGTGCCTTCCAGTAAGGCCTGGTTGTTTCAGCGAAAGTGTTTAGCAATGCCAAAATTGATCAGAAAGAGGGTATTCTTGAATTCTGCTGAGTCCAAAAGAATATTCTGTGGTTTGACATCAAGGTGGATGAAACTATGAGAATGGACATATTTGAGATGGAAGACCTAGATTGTTGTAACTCAGTTAGATTGAGAGGGTCATTCATGACAATCATGACCAACTATCTGTAGTCCCAACTCAGTGACATAATGAAGTGGGAATCCATCTGGTGATGCATGAAGCAACTTGTCCAAGGATGGCCCAAGATTCTCAACAACCATGACCTGATAACTTGCCTCTCTTCCAAATCAAATGGGCTCAGGCACCCCAATACCACCTTTGAGCTGCTTAAGAATTGTATATATGTACTCCAAGGGAGATACAGGTTTTGATTTAACAGTTTTGAGCTTGATAGCAATGACTTCATTGGTAATTATGTCTTTAGCATAATATACTATGGCTGAACAGTTTTAACAGAAAATTCTGGTGGCATTTTAAGACTATTTCCTTACCATATGATCCTGAACCAAGTTTTTCCTTCAAAATATGTATATCTACCATCAACACGCACTACCTCTATGCTTGGTGTGTTCAGTTTTCTAGCATACAGCCCGAGTTTTGAGACCTGAAATTGGGCCTCCTGCAAATTGCAAGTGTAGTCTGAAAGCTCAAGCCTCTAAGGGTTGACTTGTGGTAAGTAGTTCTTTCTAAATCTTATTATCAAGTTCAACTGTCACTATGATATTGCACCACCAGCACCACCACTCTGCTGTTTCCAATTCCAGCCTGGACTCTGGCCCCTCTTGATGGAGTTCTAAACTGTTGGCACTTCTAGGGCAGTGAGTAAGCTCCCTTATATAGTACTATCATATATAGCTATTTTCAATGCTACACTGTGATGCCCTTCTGTCAAACATAGGCAAGATTCAGCTGCAGGCAATCATAAAAAGTCTATTATCTGCACTAGCCAAATTCCACCCCTCCTCTCCTCAATATATGCTACAGTGGCATATAACAATTTCTACCACCTCCACCATTCACTTCATTCATTGGGAGCACTTAAAGCCTCACCTACAACTAGCTTAAGGTCATCTCCCTGTATTCCTTCATGACCCACTAAGCTATCTACCTTGCACAAGCCTCGATCCATCAAATTTGTGCTATCACACACAATGCCCATCTTTTTCCTGGGCAGTGCAGCAATCATCAAATTGGCCCCTGCCTCTATTAAATCATTGACTCAGGGTATTGCACAAAGCAAACCTACCCTTAGCTCCCTTCATGACATCTACACTAAAGTAGTTGGACATCTCTTGAAATATATTCATCTTGAGGTCCTGTCTAGTATATATACAAAAATATTTCACCATTACTCAAATCTCACTCTATTCCAGAGTGATTGGGGAACATAATTAAGTATTTAATTGTGTCCAACATTGATTGTAGCAGCAGAAATAAGATCAAGGTGAGGACTATCAGTCTATTATGACACCGTAACTAAAATCAAAGCCTGCACTACAGGCATTTAATTACCTGTATGTCATCATTTATGTCACATATTAGCAACTCAGCTAATATGTCACACAGCATGCTAATTTGCATGTTTTAGTGCAGGGGCCGACTGCAGCACTTACTGCAGCACTCAGCAGTGCTTAGAGAATGTGTCCTAGAGGTATCCCTGACTGATGAGATAAGATAGGCCCAATAGGCATGTGATAGGTATAGTAATCAATACAGTGCTGCTGCAGGTGGACCACAATGTGTGTGCTGCTTCCCATGGTTTGGAAGGTATGCACTTGCTGTTGCTGATGACAACGGGACACTTCCACTCAAAACTGCACTGTTTTTATTGTGTTTTTTTTATTGTGTTATTTTATCCACTTTTAATATGATATATTCAATCTAAATGTAAGGCTGAGTACCTGAGGAGCTGGGTGGCATTTCTGGGCTTGTGATGATGCTGATATGGCATTTTTTTCAGACTCAAACACACATGTAAGCATTCCACTTGAACATGCATGTGCTCAGTACATACTCCAATGTGACAGGCTATTGGAGGCTGAATTCCCTTCTCTTCCTCACCATTGCACAGAACAATGGCAAGGAAGCCATCCAACCCACTCATTCCTACCTGTCACTATCCTCCTCACATTGAGCTCTTTGTTGTCTCCTGAACTTTTTGTGGCAAACTAGTGGTTCATGTCATTTTCTCCCATTTTATATTGCTCACTGCCTACCAGCTATGAAGTGGCCACATATGAAAATCTCAACCTCACGGTGAGTCAAGTTGACCACCTTTTGTGATGGTCTTGCAGCACAGACCTCCATCAATGCTTTGATTGGTATTGGCAAGAGGTGTGCTGCAGAGGAGATGAGATGAGCAGCATGGGCACAAGGTGAGCACCTATTCTCAGCTCATGGCTTCTAGGCCCAATGCTGTTTTTTAGAGGCTTGTCAGCTATAGAAACAAATGGTAGAAGCTGCAATGGAGCTGGGTAACTTCAAAGATACCTGTGGTGATGAGCAATTCCCCACTGCTGCTAACAAAGAAGTCTCATCTGAGGATGATGAAGATGAAGATGACCCAGAGCTTTGCAACACCCCTCGCATTTTTTCAAAATATTTTCAACCATTCAGTCAAGAGTAAGTGTTGACTATTCTAATTTATAATACTGTATATACTCACACCCACCAGACAGCATGTTTTACGCCATCATTGTGATGGTCAGACTTGTGCTCAGCATTACCAACAGGCACAGGAATGGCAGAAACAAATGCCTTTTCTCATCCAGTAGTACCTGCAGTGGAAACACGGTCACCATGATCAAATTGATGCATCTGCTCTGAGCAGTGGCCATACATTTCATGTCAATGTAGTTAGTGTTTTCGGTAAGTCTCTATTGTACTTATAATGTCTACTAATTGTTGGATCTAGATTACACTTCTTGTGTACCTGTTATGCAAAAGGACAACAAGCTGGTGAATATATCTCTACTTCACATTGGTGCTCTTGGATATTCACCCACATAGCCTCTTATTGCTGTGAGGTTGGAGTGTCTTGAACTCTATTATCAACTGTGATGGCGACAGTCATCCCTTAGCATCCAGGCTATTGCAAAAATGTTATGTAGTCTTTATAATGTAAGTCTTGTCAATTACACACATTTACTATTATGTTGACATGGCTTTGTAAGATCACATGCACACATCAACTATGTGTCCAGCTGTCGACAGCATTTGATATCTACCTTGATCTTTTATGACACATTAGCATTTCCCTGAATCAAACATTAGGAAGGGTGGAAGTCGCTTGGAAATTACGAGGAGCCTGCCCATGCTGTGCCTTTGAGGTAAGTTTATGATACTTTATCAAGATCTTTCTGACATGCATTAGCAATCTGAGGAACTGGTGTTGGTCCCCACCTGGCTTCATAGTATGGATGATAATATGTCAAGCAAGCATCTGAAAGGTTCTGGACATGCTGACAAGCATGTATTCCACAGTGACTACTTCATTCCTCAGCATGAGATCAAACAATTCAAAGATGATGTTTGCCAACATAATGATTGAGGGGTCAACAAACCGAAGTTGTGCATGGACAACTGGAATATGGCAAACTTGAGCGAAGAAGATCAAATATGAGTCTTTCAACAAACTGGCATATTCTTGATGGCATGCCACCATGGCTTTGTGGAGTGTATTGCAAAGATGAAGCATAGTAGTGAACTGTAGGTCAGGCATGTGATCTCACTTAATGGTGACATTGACATCCTCTAGTGCTACAGTAAGTATGGTCTAGCCACCACCAACAAACTTCTTGAGCTTTGTGACAAGAACCAAGTGATCAGTCATAATATTGGCTGTGCATTGAAGAACACCATCGCCTCCAATTCTCTAGGACCAAAGGCAGTGGAACTCAACATTTAGATTGTTGTCAATGCTTTTTACAGGTTTACTCACAACCATGCACGTCAGTTAGAACATCATCCTCTGTACCTTCAAGGTATTGGTAATGGAGATCTGGAAACATGTGAACACCTCTTTGCAGGCTTGAATAGTACAGTAGTGCTTATCTGCCATGCGTCTTATTTTCACTGGAAGCAGTTTCTCGACCTCCACTTCAGCCAATGGAATCAAGACAAGTATCTTGAATTGAGTAAGTTGCCCCTCCATTGTGCTCCATATTCTAACTGCCTTAGTGGGCAAGTTCTTGCTTGGCAACTATAAGCAAGTGCTAGACATTATCAACAAGTTTATGATTGAGCTGGAGGAGTTTACATGCATCACCAGGTATACAGGTGTAGACTTCAAAGCATGGCACAAGGAGGAAAAAATATATTTAAAGGAATGTGCCAATGAATCCAACAAGACAACTGTGGCAGTGGAGTACATAGAACTTCTCCAAAAGCTTCAATTTGCTGAGTACATTTTTTTTTCTCTGACCCAACTATTATATTACCTGTGTTTCAGAGTGATGTATGGAAGCGTTACATCAGTCCCTTCCCTCATGTAACACCAGTCAACTATATATCCAACACAGGGCTGAGTGCCATTGTATGATGGTGTACCAATGCCATGAGTGCAGAGTTCACATCAGCCCTCCATAACTATCAGCTCTAGCTTAATGCAGTCTTGAATTTTAAAAAACTGCATGGAATCTCTTACTGCTGGACCCCTGATGATCTGCAGTACTGGGCTTTGCTCACTTATATGCAATGCTGTGAGTTTATTTGTGTAGTTGATGAACTTGAGGGACTCATTGTACAACATCTATTTGAGTTAGCAAAGGCCAATCTCATTGGCACAGGTATGTTTGACTATTGGATACTGGATTGCAACTGACCTCTCATAGGTTACAAGATGTGAAAACATATTTCAAAGGCATTGACCAGATGCTCTGGTACTATCTGTTCTGCACTTGAATGATACAACAAACTAGCTCATTGTCAAACTCCTCCCTGTCCCAAATGTGATTACATGCAAGTGATCAGCTATGCTATACTTGGTGATTTTGCATTCCTAAAACACTTGCATGCCAACCTCCTTGTGAAGCCCTGGTCAATTTCAGCCAACTGTAAGATGGCTATGAAATATTTCAAAGTCCTTCACTCACACAAAGAGATCATGCATCTCAATGTTGAAGTTTGCAGATTGCAGGCATGGATCAATTTTGATGATGATGCACTTCATTTAGCAATCAACAAGCTCAAGCTTGATGGCTCAACCTACCTTGTGGCTGAAATGAAAGACCTTTATACTAAGCATCATGATGTCAATGATATTCATCATGCTCGATTGAAAAAAATATATGCACTAGATGGCTTCTCAGGCATATGCCAATTAGGTTGTGGTGGTGGTGTTGCTGTATCAGCTGAGGAAGCAGACAAGGAAGAAGATTTTCTGAATGATGAAGTAGTTCATCTCACTGATTACCTTGAATGATTATCCTAGTAGTTGGTTATATATAGTGCAAGTGCTTGAATTTGATGATAATGTCCATGCTCCATATTTTGTCTCTCTGTCTCTGCCCAATTGATAGACACTGCCAACATGAGGTGTTTTATACAGTACATCAAACAACATCCAACCAGTCTCATTACCCTCTCAAACCTGTTGACCTACATATGTGTACTCAGATCAAGACCCGTTAGTATCTGTGGGAGCACAACAAGAACAATGGAATCATGCTCGGCTGTGACGTCATGATTGCAACTCAAGCTTATTGTTTTCCAATGGTAACTACCTTCTCATTTCATCCAGGACTCATATTGATGCATTATCTCAAAGTATTTCATTTTTGACTGGACTCTACCTGGCAGGAAGTTGGCACACCCAGGTATATGTGATAATAAGACTCAGGAGATCAAAGTGGCCAGGATGAGCATATGATGGTTTACAAAATTACACTTGGTGCACTATCAATCACCACTCATTCCCTTGCATTTACACCTTGTTTTACCAGCAACATGTTTGTCTCCAACCTTGCAACCCAGTTTGTTGAAACAAGCAAGCAGCACCTTAATTACCTCTCTCTGGGCAAGCAATGTGCAAGTCATTGTGTTAAAACTGCTTGAAAATATCGCTAACTGGTCTGCAAAAAGGATTCATTGAAATCAAGCTCATTACATTATATGACTTTGAGTATAAACCAGGATTAGTGTGCCTTCTACCTGCTGTGACACCAGTCATCTCCACATCTTTCCCAGTCATGACAGAAGTCAAGAAAGCTTGTTTACAGAGAATCAATGAAATATTTTGCAACGAGTTGCTTGTAGCCTTTTGCAAGTGGTCTTTTGGCTGGGGAACAGTTGAACTTCCTGTGTCTATGGTACAAAGTATGGTTTTGTTGATTCTTATAGTCAGTTCCACTCACAAATGTTTCAGGACTTGCTTTTGATGCCAATATCACCAACAAGCTTCATAATGAATCTGTAATGACTGGACTGTTTTGTAGAAGTATACTCAGTACTAGACAGAGTCAGTGACTGAGGTGTAGAGTCGTGTTGGAATGAAGGTTATCTATGCACTTATGTAATACAGATCTAACCGAGTCCGTTTGTACTGTAGTCCATATGAGAATAATACAACATGTTTCTCTTTCCTAACCCTATCATGGTAACCTCAATACCTGCTCTTTTCGACTCTTGATGCCTTTCTTCAGCCGACACAACAGCTGCCAGTCTTCTATCTCCCATCTACTCAGATCTCAAGGACTTTTCTCACTTCAAGCCAGACTACTCCTACATTTCATAATGTGAACTTCAAATACCAGGATAGGCTGACATCATCATTTCCAGGCACCTTGAATCATCCTTCATTGCACCTGATGGCCTTATCACTTGATCAGATATTTCTAAACACCTCGAATCCTCTGGTCAGTTTCTGTTCAGTTTCAGTCATGTTTCTTTCCATTCCTTTGCTATCAGAGGGAATTATAAAGAGAAGGCCCTGATATGCCAATAGTTCCAAGAAACTATATAATGCTGCTGTGACCTCTTTTCACATTCCATCCTCCAAATTCAGGCTGGAAAAAGCAAGGGACTTACAAATCTCTGGGGCTTTAGTATCTATCTCACTAGGTAATGGAGTCAAGAAACTGCACAGCATGTTGGGAGTGAAAAACACAGCCACCTTCCAATCCATTTCTATGTTGTACAAACCAGTGTCAATCAAAACCACCATGCAGAAACAAAAACCAGCAATAAATCCACTTCATCTCCTAGAAAACCTGCTCCTAATACTGCCTCCTCAGGTTCCCATTCATTTCATACTATCCAAACATCAACATGCCTCCATAGTGAGGGCATCTCCATTACTAGCAATATAATACTCCAGCCCATCAAACCTGCAGTCAGGGACATGAAAAAGTATACTTGGATCACAAAGATGCTCTGCAGTGCCATTGGAGACATGGTAGAACCCAATATCATCAATAAGCTCTGGAAATGCATCAACCTCACTTACAAGCAAGCAAGCTGGGCCACAGTCTTGGTGAAGTGCAGCATGTGTGAAAAATATGTCCAGATGGTCATTCAACTCATGATTAGGTGTGCCTCCAATATATCTCAAATCTACAAGATTAACTGATGATGGATAATCCAGGTTTGTGTGCTTGCAAGGAAAAGCCTATGTGTCACTTACACTCCTAGATGTTTCCCTTGCTCTTGATATTTTTTGTTTGTTTATTCCAGACCCTTTCGAAATGAATATAAGTATGTCTTCATCCATTTCACTGAGTTTGACCCATGACGCATTTGCTGGGTAATAACAAACAGGTGTGTCCTAAACTAACTGACAACAATACCACCATGACAGGTATCTTGCATTGGGGACCAAGCTTGCTGACACAAAGAAAGCCTATGCACAAGCTGCTGTCGACATTGCCCACAGGCATGGCCAGTAGGTTCATTCCAGTCTCATGTGTTGTTGTTACTAAATTTGCTTTAGAATAGTGAGATGGGTTCAAACCCAACTTTTCATTAAAAACAAGTTCATCAACAACACTCATCAAGTCAATCCATAGAATGCATTCCTTGGGTCCAGGCTCCATGAGGTTAATGCAGGTAATGTCTTCCCTTTCAATGTTTCATTATTGTCAATTGGTATACTATATTTTCCAGGTTGTAAGGTAGGTGAGCGAGTCAAGCTCACTGACTATGTTGTCAAAAACAAGGACAGCCTATGGAATGACTACAAGCAGGTCTCCCCAGTGCAACAGCAAGAAATGAACAACAAAGTCTGAGCTGCATAGGTGATCCAACCTCCAGATGCTCATGGCAACACAAAGGCCATCAGTAACACTGTTAGTGCAGCTTTTGCAACCATGGACCACAAGGTGTGGTATTTTTTTTTTCCCTTCACAGACTTTTTTAATCACTTAATAGTGGACGTCTCTCTGTGCCTCAACAGGCATCAGGGGTTTTTATATAGCCATTCATGAGTCCATCAACAACCTTTCAGGCCTGGCTATTTTTTTCTGAGAAGGCAAAAAACTTTTTGAAGACTGTGTTTCATATCAAACCCCAGAATCTAGCACTCTGGTTGGAGTCTTGGGTGGTGAGTGGAATGAGTATGTTATTTGATATTTTAGTATGCTTTGTACACTAATCCACTATGCACCTAAGACTTGCCCAATACAAGCACCAAACACCCATTGAATAAGCTTGTGAGTGAATGTCAAGTCCTTATTTAGGAGGAATTACAGTAGGTATGTGATTGACATGTGTATGTTGCATAAGCAATCATCTAACAAAGCTTACTCAGACTATATTCTTGTGAAAAAGAAGGTTGGTTGCAAGATTCCGATGAACTACAATAATTACAAATGCAATATTATTAAATGCCATGCTGTTGTGCTCACTGGCTGGCCTTTTAATGGACCCATTAAAAATCCAGGCAAGTTATATAGGTGGTTGAGCAGAACTTGACAAACTTCTCATTGCATTCAAGTTTGAGGCATGTAAATGGGTGATATTAAGCCAGGCAGAGCTTACTACTAGGATTACTGAGAATTAGGCACATCAGGCAAGAGGAGAGGCAGTTTACAAGCCATATCAGTACAATTCAGCAACTACTGGTGGTAGAGTGGATTTAAGTGACAGTAGCAACAGCTCTGATTCCAACTAGCATGCTTTCTAGATAGCATAATACTAACTTGTGCATGTCAAATTAGATTTAACTTTGAACAATTCTGATGACAAAAATTATAAGAATGGCATGACAGATAGCATAATATCAGTTTAGTTCCTGGTGAGCAGACATTAACATCAACTACAATCTGCATGTTGTCGCGGTGCTCAGATCGGATGAGAAGAAACTGGATACATGGTGAGCTAGTTACATGAGTGGGGAAGCCTATGTAATGCATCATAGCCAATGCTAGCCGTGTTGTGAGCGATCGGGTGAAACCCGTAGGGTTTCCAGCCCAAGGCAAGACCCTGATCTGTGAGTGGGCCAGGTGAGCTGTGATCCCGATTCCTAGGAGTCCTTGGCGATGCATGCAGTGAAGCGAAAGGCCCACTGACTAGGAGCTGGAAGGGCTACTCACTGTTAGCATACTGGTGGCATAGCTACTCGATTGAATTCGTCGAGAAGTTGCCGGTTGGCTTGCAAAAAGGGTGCTAGTATTAGTGCGTGGTGCCTTAGATAAATGGTGAAGGTGTCACCTGCCCATCTTCCCATTACTTTTACCACATCGAATGGTACACCCTTGAGTAAATAGAACAGGGTGCCACCTATGCATAGACTGTGCCCTTGGGGGTTCACGAGACCACATCGTTTAACGATGGTTGTGATATGGGTTGTGAACTGGGTTTTTGAAAGGGGGCGCAAACTGTACTTCGGGTGTGTCCAGGCGAAAAGATGTGTGTTGTTGGGCCCGGGGTTAACGCGTAGGTGATTCTGTAGCGCAGCCTCCAGGTCCATTATGCAACCGGGTTGTGGGGCACATTGCGTTGTTTCGCCTTTTTCGGGTTCACATTTGGTGGATGGCAAGGCAAGTTGGAGTACTGGGAGATCGTTGGGATCTTGCAGGAGCACGACATCTCTGTGCATAATGTGTTTGGTGGGGTCGAAACTCTTTATGGTTTTGACTGTGAATTCGCCTAGCCTAGCTACGGAGTAGAATACAGTTACCATGCATGCGAGGATGGTGGCATTGCATGGGTCGTTTGGGTCGAGCTGGGCTCATATGATTTTCAAGTCTTCTACTGTCATGGGTGGGCGCTTGGCTTTCTTGGAGCCGGGTGGAGCGAGTCTCGAGGCCCCTTGCAGCATGTGTCGAAGTTCGTCTGAGTCTATTGACCATGGATGGCCATGCAACAGGTGCCAGGCTCGTACTCTTGCTGAGTAGTTGGCTATCGCTGTACCTGAGTACGCGCCGGCACAGCTAAAGAGGAAGGAAAGGAGTAAATTACGCAAGACTGGGCACTGTTCGGTTTCTGAGATGTGATTGATGTCACAGTAGACGTGAAAAATTAAAAGCCCAGTTCCATACAGCTCCTTTGTACTGTCTGCCCAGGAGGCTCCAATTACCTCTAGAATGCGATTCAAAGCTGCGTCTGATACATCTGATTGAGGTGGGTTGGATGGAGTCCAGAGACGAAGTCTGTCTTTGGCAAGACAGTGTGGGCAATTTGACGATGGTAGTGGATGTAGGTTGGGATGGTACGGATGAGGCCTGCTGGAATTGGTGTGTTCAGTGGCAGCTGGCACTGGTGGGGGGAGCAGGGAGTTGAAACGGGATG
>JBBPNO010000887.1:0-13038 GCA_038090915.1 Boletus eberwhitei
ATGCTTGGCATCATTCAATGTTTGCTTATCATTTGTACAGGTTATTCGTGATTCGGTCACATACACTGAGCATGCCAAGCGCAAGACTGTTACTGCACTCGATGTCGTCTATGCCCTCAAGCGCTCAGGGCGTACACTCTACGGTTTCGGTGCTTGATTCCTTCACCGTTGCAATTGTAAACTGTACCTTACCTGTATTTTTGTAATTTGATTTCATTCCTCCGATTTCTGGTGTATCACTCCGCTGCACTAATTCAAGAGTTCTTGATAACAATTTGCGTGATAATATTGCATGCCTTGATACATTTGGGGTTGGACGTAGCGTGCTTATCGTTACGAGCTGCTGTCACCACGTTCCACACTTAGCTTGAGCTCAATACCGATGTGTGGATGTCGACGCCACATATCCGACAAAGTCCAACTGATAACATCACAGACAGTTGTTTATGTGGACCAGCTCAACGAGTCTTTCTTTGTCCGGAGAACAAATTCGCGAGTTCACTGGTTCACCTCCGTGGAGTCGGCGTGGAATCCTCGTGTCCCACAGACAAACGAGTGAGGTCTCCTGGACGCCGCGGTAGTGGGCTCCCTAACTAAATAACCGAAACAGGTCTAACTTACTCGTGAAGCCTAAGAGTGCAAGAACACTGGGACGTGGCTTATACGAACCATAATGCAGTCTCTCACGTTTCAACACGAGCAAGCGGACTTGGCCGAGAACCTGGTTAACAACCAGTCACTAGTCGTGAGTGGTCCCCGACCACGTAGGACCGAACGACATGAATTAAGCCGCCATCCTCATCCGAATCTGATGCAGTTAGTAAATGGTCCTGCCAGCGGGTGGCGGGGGACGGGTCATGGCGGCTGCTTCTCGGTCAAGTCCACTCACCGATGGAGTCGGTCTGTACTCCCTGCTGACGCGACCACTGCTCGAACAACTCGAGGAGCAGCAAGCGGCGGGGGTCCAGGATCTGTAAGGGCACACTGAACCACACAAACCAGTTGGTGTTTGTTGATGAGACTCCTTCCAATGGAGCAAAACTGTGTACTTATAGGTAGTCGGGGCTCGCCAATGGCCATATGCTGTCGTAATCATTTTGTCTCGTAGAACAGTAGAGAATTACGATTTCAGAAGACGTTGACTCATGCACACACCCCACAAATCTAGTAAGTTACAGTACAATCTAGATTTTCGTGGCTTCCCTCGTGATCTCAACGTTCCCGTTCACTCTACCCAAGTCTACTCGTCACTCCTGATTTGCTTTGCAATATCATTTCTTTCCACGAACGCAATGATCATGCCGAGGTGATAGAACACGTGATGCCGGAACGCGTATGTCAGCTGCACAGCTTGTATGTTTTCGAACTTTGACAGCCTTTAGCACGCCGGATTTTCCAATTCCAAGTCACACTTGCAGGTTCTAATTTCACCAAATGTGTGGGCACTAAATAGCAGGGTGACAGAGGTCGTTCCATGTTCTATTGCCTCGACTCCGTTCGTGGTGCGTGTCACCTGCTTGGGGTAACGAAGAGTGCGCGCATTCGGTCGGATCGCCGCATCAACTAAGAACAGATTCATAGGTGTAAATCTCGATTCTCGATAGAAAAATACATTACTATTCCTAGACTTTGACCCTCGCCGGGGAGGGTCGCTTCGCTTATCTCGACGTCGAGTCCGAGCACCACAGCACGTGGTGACGCGGGAGTAAGCAGGCAGTGTGGTAGATTCAGCATGTGATGGACGCAAGTGCGGCGAATATTCCCAGATCCTGTGAATCGATCAGCACCGAGTCTGATTGGGTCTGGTGAGGAAAGGTTGTGCTGACTCGTTCCAAATCAAGTTTTTTATCCGGAGAACATGAATTCGTCCTCAGTAGGTCTAGGCTGCGCGAGGAATGTATATGCTGGTGCCGTAGTCCACGTTGGGACAGCGCGTGTGTTACTCTGGGGCCATAGGGTCGACGAAAAGAGGGTCGCCACCCCAGAGCTGCCCCAGAACGAGCGTCCAATGGGCAAATTTGCTGAGCGGAGGCTCTAGTCTCATTTTAAAAAAAAATAGCGATCATGGCGGACAGACCTCGTTCGGGTCAAGGTCTGGGCTGGAGAGATGCGAATACCAGTCGCGGTAGGGTGACAAGATGTGAACAAAGAAGAGGCGATACTCCAAAATTGGTTCTTGGACCGGCAGAGTGACTGGCTACGAGGGAATATCATCGATGAACCAAAAAGACGTAAAGACACACACCATATCGCTGAAAATGATTGGGCGTGTCCTACACATTGTCTTAACCGATCACAACAAAACTCGCGGCAACGAGTCTCCTCGATGTGGCGAAACCAACGGTAAGTGGCAATGTAGCAGCCCATATAAGCGTGTTCGAACCTTGAAGACAACTGCCGACGGTGAAATTGGCTGGGTTTGGGGGAGGTACACATAGCAACCGGTCGCACAAGCATGCAGTACAAAGATAGAGGATCCACCGTTGTATTAACCCGCAGTTATTGCATAAACACAGCTGCTCCACCTGCCTAGTTTGTGCACTCATAATACAGTTATCGACATGGAAGCGGTTTCTTTGGAAGGTGAAGGTCTTCTAAAGGCTGAGATTGATATTGCGCCTCCAATCCTGGAGAGCATCTATCACCAGTAGAACAAATGTAAATGGACTTCCCCCGCTGCCCGTGATAAATCATATATCCCTTACTCGGCAACTGGCCGTTGCTCGTTTCGTGATGTTCTCAACTCGAGAGGGCGTAGGTGAGGGACCGAATTTGTTTACGCATGGCGTGAATCGTGCTGTGATCGGATCTTTTTGCAGGGCGTCGCGCCATTTCCAGAGAACTAAACCTGAATGTATTGACAGCCAGCACGGTGACTAGAATGCTGGCATTCCAAATCGACCGACTAACCAATAATTCCGTTCTTACTGGCGGTTGCTTAGCCAGTCATCCTGAAACATGGACAGGTTATTTCGGCCCTTTCCGTCGGATATTCTACGAAACAAGGCAAAAAATCGAGATTCAAAGAGTCTTCTGTGCTTACGTGAATAGACATTCTCGAAATGGGTTGCAACATGGACAGTGTAGCAAAGGGCACCCAGTGAACTAGTTTCACCGTCCAAGATGAGAGTTATAAAATTTTTTGTCTGTTGACATAGATGGTCAGTACTGGTCGCACTTGAAAGAGAGGCTATGCCTAGAGGTGCTGGCAGCGGCGTGATGCGGTTGTGTGAACTCATTCATTTATGTCACCTGTACAGCTGGCAGCAGACGTGGGTATCCACTTGCTTGATAACCCGCCCGTGGACATTGTGGAGCGGGGCCATGAACAATTCCCCAATGCGACTACAGGTCTGATGATCAAGATATGGAGCTGATGTAATCAACGTGGGAAGCAAGGTGAAACCAACCAACCTACTACTAGATACTGCAACTGAATCTTTTTTCTGCTCGTGTCTCGGTTCAACAAGATGCCCTCTGACCATCTGAGCGTCGTACCACCTCTTCTAGACGCGGGATGTGCTGGGGAGCTGGAAAAATCAGGGAGAACACTTCACGCAACCTCATCTCCTTTGAATGAAACGTATGCGGTGTATCCAGCTTCTCTGGTAAGAGAGTTACTAGGGCCTATCAGATATCTCCTGAGTTGAGTATGTTCGCCGCAGCTAGAGAACCTGTCAGCAAAGCATCATGCATTCAGCCCAGATGATCAACTCGTCTATTTCGTGAGCTCCGAGGCCCTGCCGTTGTCCGAGCGGCGTTTGGTGTGTTACCTTATCCTACCTCATGTCCCATCTTGTTCATCGCTGTGTCCCAGTTCATTGGAGACACTTCGATCATCTTTGCTGCGTGGCAGAACTTATTGAAATCAGTCACGCAAAATGGCACTGATCTGTAAGCCGATTTCTTGTTGGCGCCACTGCGATCATTGAGGTCGCTTCTCAAGGCTTCAGGACGAATCAAGCCAACGGGTGATGCGCAAGCTCGCCGTTGACTATGTCAATTTTGCAAAAGAATGCTGGGTACACACTGCGGTACGTGTCTCGACCTAGTTTTTACAAATTCTCAAGATTCCGTTCAGCAATCCTCTTCTGAAGCCCGTCAAGTTCCTAGTGATCACTATAGAGCACTATACACGTGTTTGTCACTTTATGTAATTCTCTATGTCCCTGAGTATGGACTTGAGAATGCCCCCGTCGGAGATGACCTCATGGAATGGTTAAACATCCATTTTATTGAGCCTTCCAGTGAAGAAGGAAATCATCTCTCAACCCTAGAACATCCTTGGGCGGATGAAACCTTCTGGCCGTACCTGACTAGGTTTGACACCGACCGCTATTCCTATCCCTTTCTAACTTTCTCCCCAGAGCAACCCTCAGAGGATTGAGTAAAGCCGCGACATTTTTCCTGGGTACCCTATCCTCCCACGCATCTGAAAATTTACGAAGACTCTCACAAATCCTGATCCCATTACTCAATACACAACCGAAGCTGCAGGCATATGAGGCGGAACGAGAGTTTGCATATGCATCCCACAGGTGGAAAGAAAAGGTCAAGGTACTGCGTCTCGAGCTTGATAGTGTTCCTGAATCAGACCGACGTGACGATTATGAGGATTGGTGGGACCGTTTCAGTGACATAGTTGGTATACTGGAAGGCCGAGGGGAAATGATTCAGAAGGTTTGCGAAGAGCTCGGTGCTGACTGGAAGGAGGTTTGTGTTGCCTGGGGTGTTTTCGTGGATTCAAGGCTTCGGAGGCAGGATCTGCCGTATGTCCAGTCGACTATTTTCTCTTCCATCACTTGCTGACCCCTTCTAAAAGTGATGTCATCTCACAGGTCCTCGAAGACATGCCACCAGATCCGACAAATCTGGAGGACATGATCCATTCTGCGCTGTTTACCGGTAATCCTTTAAATGCATTGGACCATGCTGCAAAACTGGACCCTTGGCTAAGTGCGCACCTGGCGGACATGATGGAACCGTTAGCCCTAGTAGACAAGGATCCGAATGAGGAGTAAGTGCCTACATATTCAAGTAATTGGAATGGAAAATGAACCCGGATGTAGTTCAGGATTAACACCCAGAAACTTTTACGTTCTTTCGTATGCGCAGTACCTCCATGCTGATGCCGCCTTGTGGAGAATCACAGTGGCGTACATGTTCTCATGCGGAAAGATCGGTGCAAAAACTGCTGACGAGGTGCTGGTGCGTGTCCCACTGATATCGCATGGCGTGGGGCCCACGAACGCCACGGAAAGTAACGAGGACGAAAGTTCGGGCAAAGGAGACCTATCTGCGATAATTAAAGATTTGAATGCAACTTGTCATGAATATGGGCGAGAAAACGCCCGGAGAAGCATTTGCAGGGTTGAGTCGCATTGGTTATGTTCCCAACCAACTACTTACTCCCAACTTGGTGCAGATAGCTGCCCGAACATTTGTGCAGAAAAAGGAATATGGTCTTGCACTGTCATATTGTTCATCGGCGGAAGACTGGCCGGGCCTTGGTCGTGTGGTTGATCGTATCTTACAAGAATATATTCACACAGGTTTGGCACACAGAGTTCTGAGATAATCATGGTCTAAACTGTTTCAGGTCCGGAACAATACACCAGATACGTCCTTGATATCGCCCCGTCCCTCCAGGCCCTCCGTACGAATGTTGGGGCACACGGCATTTTTATCCATCGATTGATATTTGCTGTGCGGTACGCTGAGTTTCACCAGCGATTGTCGAATCGGGACCTCCAGGACGCAGCCTGGGACCTTGTGACAATATTCCAAGAGGAGATTGCGCCAAGGTCCTGGTGGGGGGTTTTGCTATGCGATGCTGTTCAGCTCTTACAATATGGCACGTCTTACTCAGTGTGCGACACTCACGGCAGCTGGCAGCTAATCCAATCACGCTATAGAACCTAACCTGCTCTTTTCTTACGCCAGTGCCTGCATTTTACTTTATCGTCTTGATGAAGTTTGCTCCAGGACGGCTCAGGGATCAGGAGAAGATTACCTCAAGATGCTGGAAGTGAAGCTCCGCATTGATGGGCGCCAGGATACCCAGCAACGGTTGCAGGTAGTTCGTCTCGCGCTTGCCAAATACTTTGCAAGATGCGCTATGGTTGGAACGGGAGGCCCGCAGATCATCGATAGGAGGGCGGGACTCGCTGTATAAGGTTGTTTGTACTTCTCCATCTGTACTGCTGTACGTGCTGCTCATTTTTCCTGTTCCCCTTGGCCATCGTGTGCTCTTCCCGCAAACCGAAGAGTAGCTGACGAGTTGTACATCACATAAGGGATGACTATATCCCTTTGAGCTACAAGTCTTTCGTTTCGGATATTTTGGGCTCTGTCACTGGTCGCCTCGTGCCTGGATAAGGGTTTTACTTTGAGATCCTAACCGATGGGTCCCACTGGAGGACAGTGAAGGTGTTGGTTGCGCCGTGCATCGCGGAACACCTCTGACGTTGTTGATGTGCATCGCTACATTAACTGCTGTCAGCCGACTCCGCTCTAGGCTCGTCCTCAAGCCGTGCAAACTTTGCTCTAGGATTCTGCTCTCGGCCGCAATGACGACCCTTCGCCTTACCAGGTCTTTAGGTTTTTGTTTTTCTCCACCCTTCTTCATATCCGTGCGGCTCGTGACCGTATCCTCATTTTGACGTTAGCCTCGAGGATAGGCATCTCCATCACTGTCAGAGCCGCGGACAATACTATCGGACATTCATTGCACTGGATATGTGCCCGAAGCAGAAAAGATGCGAAAGTTTGTGAAACCACATACGGTAATGTGTTTTAAGGATCACTCCTCGCGGAGTGTTCTCGCTGAATATCCCACCTGCCACCCTTTTAGTACTCGTAATTTGTCTCCGGAGGGAAGGGTGCCTTTCCTTGCCCCATCCGCTGATCACCCGTGCAACCGAGTGCGACTTCACAGCCCCCGGCCCGAGGAACGACAAATTATATCGTTCTGATGACCACATCGAGACTTGGGCTTTTTGAATCACTTGGTTTGTCCTGAGGATAATGACGCTGAACTCTGGACCGGTGATGCCATATTTTCCTCTTCACTTTCTCAGGCTCTGCGTGCAGGTTCGTTGCAGCAAAGCTGTTGTGCTTTGGTCCAAGATTGCGCGGTCATTCCCAACGTGTCTTATCCGGGGCATCATCTCGAGAAGTATTTATACGCATGAGAATGCCGACATTGGTATCAACACACCCAGTTGTATTCCGACATTCGCCCAACTCTTGACTGTTTCGAGAATGTGCTACAACGTCATTCAGTACCACGACTACAGCTGTGGTGACTATTCTGTGGTCAGACGACAAACGGTATGCTCCGTGGGCGTTTGCTCGCCGGGGTTTTCAACCAAACGCTGACCTTGGCAGGTTGACTGCAATAACAAGGGCTGCACGTTCAGTCATCTGCACGAGACGGAGATGCATGACTGTGAATCGACATGCAAGCAAATGTAGGTGGCGCGTATGTCTGTCTGGCTTTCTGTGGTTAACACAATGGGACAAGGATGCTACCGGACCAAGCCATCATCACACACACGCACGACGGGGGGTGTCCACGCTGTACAGGGAGGACGAACGGCCACCGCCATTGACATGCAATGATGTGGAATAGTTGGACATTTTTCCCGACAGATATTTAAGTCGTAGCCATGTTATTTATAGATTGCAGTGTTGAAACTTACTCAGGCGTGTGGTCGTTCCTGTCCGACGAAAGAGTTGAGGCAGGCACGGTACCGAGGCGTCACTCGACAGGGGTTAATTCTCCTTAATTGGGAAATTCTTACATAATATCACTGCGGGACGGAGGCGTCGAGTGGATGTCGTGGATATCCCTCATCGTTGCGACATTGCCGTTTCGTCCCGCTCGTCGTTTTACTCCTCGTGGATGTAGCCATGGGCGACGACGGGTATCCTTCATCTGTATGGGACTCCACTGACCATTCCGACCCAAGTAATCCCGGTCATGCACCATATGGCCTCACCCAGCCTGGTAACCTCTCACCCTTGCACGAATCTGCGACGACACCGGCATTCACGTTCGCACCAGGGAAACAATCATCACCGCCTCCTAGATCAAGTTCCGACTCGCTAGGCAGATCGTCTACGTCCAGACGGCGAGACAGCATCCCAATCGCCGTCGACCGGAGGGACACACTGTCCACCATCCCGAGTGATGTAGCCAGCTTGGTAGAACCCAGTTTTGATGAGAACGTTCTGAGAGCGCTGTGCGAACTAGATGTGAGTAACACCGTATTGGATTTGGGGGCCGGCTACATGTTGATATATGACAGTGTGGTGTGCCCTTACTGCTGGATCGAATCAAACAGAGCATGGTATCCTGTCGGGTCAGTGGTCGTCCTTCGTGCAGTGTTCCATGATACTGAGTTTGATCTATAACGACAATAGGAGGCTTCGGTATTTTTCAAGAAACGGGCCGTTCTTGAGGAAGAGTATGGCAAGAGTCTGCAGAAACTGGCGCGCGGCACATCGGAGGTATACTCTATGAACGACGGAAAGGCTGGGTAACGTACACCGCATTTCGATCACTCACCCCGAATTCATGCGCGTTGTTGCCAGGTCTTTCGTGCATGCGTGGCAATCCTCTATGAAGCTCCATGAAGTCATGGCCGACAACAGGATAAGGTTTTCTCAAAGGCTCAACGAAATGAGCGATGAGCTCGCTTCTCTGGCAAAAGAAGTTGATAAGAACAGGAAACAGGTTTGTTTTCAGAGGCCCTCCCATCAGGAACATGCTTCTGATCTGAATGCAGACGAAAGAATTGGCAAGCCGTTACGAGCGTGCCCTGCAAGAGGCGGAGATGAATATGGAAAAGAGCAAAACTCGATTAGATGTGTCATCGGAAGACTTGGAGCGTGTGCTACTCCAGAAAGAAGGCGAACCAATTAACGAGACTGCAGTGCACGCCAAGCCCCCTGGAGTCTTGGGCGGCAAACGTGTGCTCGGAAAGGCCGTAGCCAAAGGCGGCTTACTTTTGAAGGGTCCAAAAAATGTCAGCGTTCAGATCCCGATTGGTATCATGTGGGGCACTAATGATCGGCTAGATCCAACGACAAGAAGACGATATTCGGTCACGTGTTTCGAGTGCATCAGACACCTACCGGAAAGCCTTCACCGACACCCAAACCATGCGACAAGAATACTTCAATTTCCAGCTTCCTCGCATCTTACGAGTTCGTGTGTATATTCTAACATACTGTCCTCGTGCTCATCACGGATGTAGTCCCTCAAGGAGTGTGCTGATGAGATCGATCTCGGAACGCAGTACCACTTAACGAGATATGCCTTTCTATTTGAAAGCATCGTGCTTAGTGACGGATCGACCCTCGTTCCTGTTTCACCAGATGAAGGCAAGCCTACTCAAGCTGTTCATTGAGCACTGGATCTTAACGTACCGTTCAAAGGGACCGGTCTTAAGGCACTCATCGAATCCATTGACAACCGCGCAGACTTTAAGACATACATGCAAAACTATGCATATGCTCATGGGGGCGCTCCTCGGGGACCAAGGCGTGAAGGTCCTGCGGAGGAAGGTTTCGTAAGTGCTTCCTCTTTAATTCATTTGAGGCATTATATCCTCAACCCCTATCAGCTTCCACCTCTACCGACACTAGGGATACCATACGCCGTTGCGCAGCACCCACAAGTCGTCAATAATGGAGCCCACCCGCCAATCACTGATCGTGGCCGGCCCACGTTTGGTGTTGATCTGGCCGAACAGATGGCCAGAGACAACGTCGAAATCCCGCGTATCCTAGAAAAGTGTTGTGCAGCAATAGAGAAACATGGACAATACTCGCAGGGAATTTATCGCATCAGCGGAATGGCAAGAAAAGTTAGTTTGCTCAAAGAACGACTCGACAAGGGTGAGGCGAATACCTTGTTGTTCAGAGCGAATGGTTGACATTGTTCTGCAGACATGGAGTCTGTGGATCTGGACTCGGAAGAATGGACGTCCGACATCAACAACGTCACTAGTGTACTCAAATTGTGGCTCAGGGAACTACCAGACCCTCTTCTTACCCTGAATCTTCATCAAGGCTTCATAGACGCTGCCAGTGAGCCAACTTGTTGTTTCACTTCCCTCATACCCTAATTAAAACCAGGAATCGAAAACGACCGGCTGAGACACATTCGGCTCCACGAGCGTGTCAACGATTTGCCAGACTCAAATTATGCGACACTAAAGTACTTTATGGGTCACCTTCACAAGTTAGTCATGAGAACGTAGCAAGGATCGTGCTGATAAGGTGGATATATAGACTTGCGCAGTGTGAAGCCGAAAACTCGATGTCGATTCAGAACCTTGCGATCGTCTTTGGGCCCACGCTATTTGGCCAGATATCGAGCAATGGAAGCATGTCTGGACATGGGAACGGCGGCATGGCGGATGCGGCTTTCCAGAACAAGGTGAGCATTTCTTTGATGGGAGGCACTATCGGGCTCACATATGCTTTCAAGGCCATCGAGACAATTCTAGAACACTATACCGATATATTTGTGGACGAGTCGGATGGAGGGGCATAGGTTTTCTCTGCATGCTTTTCCTTCCGCGCGTCGCTTCCCGTCTTCTCTTCTCTTCTTTTTTTTTAACTCTTTTGATGTTGACTCTTACCCAGCCTCGTGATACCCCATGGGATAACTCGCCATGGTTCCATTCTTATTGTAACCGTTGCCATCGTATTGGGCCAATGACGCACCTGTGCGCGTGCTCTCTCTCTCTCTCTCTTCTTTGTTCGCTAGCCTCTCTTCTCCCTTCCTCTATACTTATGCACGTTTCATCAAGAGTTTGGATCAGCACGAATGTATATATTGTCACTCCAACAAGCCGTTGTAAATAGACAACACCATGTTGTTTCTTCCACCCTTTTCCTTGTGGCTTACGGCTGTGCGGTTCCATAGACGATCGTGGTGGCCGCTAATAGGTTCCGTTTAATCTACGACGGGGTACAGCTCTAAAACGGTTCCCTGCCGTCACGATGCCCGTGATTGATACGCGGCGAGTCCTTGATCGGGTTTCTTTTAACGTCGTGAGGTCAGATGCGTCAGATGGGACAATCGTGATTGTGATTGAATATGTGGGCGTGTATACGGGGATATGAGTATGGGTTCATAAGCGACGTGGATGCTGGGGCTATCAACAAAGGAGGGGACGTGCGGTGAAACACCGGGGGATCAGGCCATCAGGGACTCATGTGCTTCTTCGTGGTCATGGACGACGAACGCATGGCGCGCGGGCTAAAACACGTACGCACATCCGTCGAGTCATTCGCGATGTCAGTGTAAAGAAAAGAAAAGAAAAAGGTGGTGTATGTTTAGTTGAGACATGGGTGCGAGGAGGCGAATATGTTAGAACACGCACGCGTCTTCCCGAACCCCGTGCGAGCGAGGGTTTCCACAAGTCTCGTTCTTCGTTATACGTCCATTCCGTTTGAGAGGGAAAGACGACGCGACGAAGAGAGGGACAGGTGTTCTGCCAGGCATAACAGAGCATCAGCTCTTCGGCGGTAACACGCAGGCCGGTATTGACCATGTCTATATCTACATGGGTCGGTGACAGGTCGAGGGTCGAGAGGCGGACGAATGCGCCGAATGAATAGGAGATCGCTCCCAGCAGCTGCTGTTCGTAGCCACAAATGCGCATACTTTAGCTTTGCGCGTTTTTGGAGCGGAAAAGACAACGTCAGCGCGCGGGACTTACGAGGCCAGAAATTGCAGAGTGGTCGATGTGTTGGAGTGCCAGCTTCACCTTGAGCGACCGTATCATGGAAAAGCTTTTGGATACGTCTCGTAGTAGTGTCGGGGTGACCGACATGGCTGATATATCTAGGTGCCGAAGTGGGACGCTGGTCTTTGCCATTTGGGACAATTCCAGTTCTGTGACATCGTCCAACCCAACGAGAGTAAGGGATTGGACGGGTCTCCCCGGGAGGACCGTGGCAGCTGCGCGGGGTGAGCCACAAAAACAAGTCAAGGATGGAAGGGCATGAGGATGGAGGGATAACTGGTCACGATAATCGGGGAGTCTAAGACACTGTATTGATGGCATATTACGTAGGAGTTGAAGGAGGGGGCTGTGAGCGAGATAACCAACCGCGCCGAGAGAGACGTGGCGGAGGGAATGCAAGACTGTGTCGCCACTAGGAAAACAGGGCGAGCCCGGTATTGAAGAACCTGGATGAGAAGGGAAGCCGAGGTAGAGGTCCAAAGACTCTAGATTTTTTGATAGACTGATCACAGAGGAGAGGTGGGAGAGTGCTGTTCTGAGGTGGGGATTCGAATAACGATCTGTATCGACACATGTCCACCGGACACGAAGCTTTCTTAGACCGCTAGCAAGATGAGGATGAGAAGCGATGGTCAGGCAACACCTCACGGTATTATGGGGAAAGTGAGATGGGTCGAAGATGAAGATGTTTGTGTACATGAGCCATTCTGCAACAGCCCTCCATTGGCGACAGACTCGAGTCACAGAGGGAAGATCAGGTAGAGAAAGGTCGTGAAAGATGGCGATGAGGGTCTCGTTTGGGAGACTGTTGGTTAGGTCGGACACTGTGGAGGACGCGAGTGCATGATCGGAATGCGAGACTGCAAGTGCAGGAAAGCTCGCGGACGGGTACATTGCACGTCAAGGCGTGCAAGTACAGCAGGGGAATTCGGAAAACTCATGGATACAGCCCGAGTATAAGTACAACCTGACGGGAACGTGGCGCAATCAAGTCAACGATAGCGGTATACGTGTCAACTTCCGAAAGACTCAATCTCTCGAGCATCAGAAAGTGGTAGCGAATAAGATTACAGTACACTAGACCGTACAACGATAAATACACAACCAAAATGTCTATGCACCGAAACCGTAAAGTGTACGCCCTGAGCGCTTGAGGGCATAGACGACATCGAGTGCAGTAACAGTCTTGCGCTTGGCATGCTCAGTGTATGTGACCGAATCACGAATAACCTGTGCAAATGGTAAGCAAACATTGAATGGTGCCAAGCAC
>JBBPNO010000888.1:0-13016 GCA_038090915.1 Boletus eberwhitei
ACTGGTCATCTCCACTCCGAGACAGGTCGGACACATCACGAGATATAAGAGGCGAAGGTTGGGTTTGCTGTACCAGGGAACTCTGTCTTGTCGTGCAAGCCGAGAGACGATTGCCTCGGAATCGTTAAATTCAAGTTGAGCATAACTGCCGCGACCAACCCCCGGCGAGTCCATTTCGATAGTGATGCGAGGACCGTAAGAGTAAGGCTGGCCGCCTATGAATATACCTTTGCTGTGAAACGCGCGATTGTACAACAATGCGGATACTGGACTTAACTTGCACGGAGTGTAATGGGATGTCTCTAGCGTGGTTCCAGCTCAGAGACGTGCAAACCTGTCCGTGATGTGTTATCTAGCCCTCGATAGAGTAAATTCCGACTCACTAATGATAATGCTTATCTGCCGTGCCGTGACCACCTTCCAATGGGATGTGCCAGAAAGCCAGAGATTGCTCGAAAAGTCGTTTCAGTGACAAAACGATCACCAGATTACACAAACCTCTGCCAACTCACGCGGTCACCGTGAGAGCGTGTTCGCCTCGTGGCCCAGTGCATCATACCCAACCGTATGAATGACTTTCCAAGAACGCAGGCACCAACGCTTCCAGTCTTTGGTCGTCACGAGCCTGGAGATGTGGACTGTCAGATTTGAACAATTATAGGGTGTATCGTATGTAGTAGATGGGAGTATGAGAGTGACGTCAAGTTAGTACTCGGACAAAGTGTCGGAGGCAGGCTGGATGAATAAATAATCTGAGCGCCAATGAGGGTAACCGAATAAGATGTTGGCCAGTTCAGACGGTACCTAGGATATGCCGGTTGTCATTCGACACAACGTTCTAGTGCATAACTTCTGAGTACCTTATATCCATCTCCACTGAAGACTAGTGTGCCGCTTCTCTTCCCCGCGAAAGTGATCTCACGATCGGATACTATAATGCAACTGCGCCTCGATATCACCTGGAAGCCTCATCACAATGGTTGAATTTAAATGAAGTCTATAGCCCAAGCGTAAATAATTAGAAAGGTTGGTGCCCGTCAAGATGGTGAGAGTTGGCATGGATGACCGACGCCGCAACCACGAAGAGTCCGTGTCATCCCTGCTGGGCATGTACAGTTTTCCTTACATCAACCTCTATGGCATCATGCATCTCTGTCTCCCCATGTCCGAGCAGTGCCTCGACCTCAGCATCCCTGAGTACCTCCTGTCTGTGATCACCCTCGTACACTGTGGAAGTACAAGTGAACAATAATGAATGTTCGAGTCTGAGCACTTACAGAATGTCAGTTCCTCGAGAGTTCGCCCCGATGTCTCCGGAAACATGAAGTAGACGAACGCAATCTCAAAGGCAATCCATACGCAATATCTAACGTTTTTCAGCACCTGCCCGTCTGGGTTTCCAAAGGGCAGCCTACCCCATGTAGTATTTCCAACCTATTGTGCCCCGACACTTCCATCAAAGTCATGCATCAAATACACTGAGTAGATAACATACCTGCGGCCTCTATTCCGATAGGATCTGCGAATTGCGCGATGAAACCTGCGCTGCGGCCCCACCACTGGTAGATGGTAATGCCCCTGGCTCGAACATGGAAAGGGAAAAGCTCGACCAAGAAAGCTATCCGTTTCGTTAGGAAGAGGTTCATGATGACACCGACGTCCTACAAAGGCTCACTGTACGTCAGGGCGTTGAATGCTAGATTATAAGCCGGACTATACAAAAAGATGAGGCTACAGAATACGTGATGAGTATGGAAACGCCACGATCTTCAGTGAACGGTATTACTCACGCTAGCACTGCTTGAGAAGAGACCAGGCTGCGAGTCAGCGCGTATTCTGCACTAGCTATGGTCCAAGCAATAAAGACAATTAAGAGAGAGATAGTGCACGCCTAAAGGAGGGTTTGGTATCAGAAGTAGTTTAAGAGTGCACACTACTTACCAAATACATTCTCCGTCTCGGGAATCGGGACACTGTCAACGCGAGGAATGTACTGTTGACGAGTGTCCAGCCACCCTTGGCGAAGTTAATGATGTTCTTCGTCCGGTTGTCGTGGATTCCAATGTTGTCCAAGACCGGGGAGAGGAAATACCTGTAAACGTGATGAAAGGACCATCCGACAGAAGGCGAGAGTCGCTGGCATAGCTCACGAAATCGGTCCATTGCCACTCCACTGGGTGAACAAACCAAGGAAGCACGCGATTATGACCCGCTTTCGCGTCCCTGACGTCGACAATACTTCCTTCCAGCTCATCTCGGCGTTCTTCAGTTCTGCTTCGAGTGTTTGCTTGATCTGAGTATACTCCGCCTTGACGAATTCCGAATTTTCGTCTCCCTCTGCATGATACTTCACAAGAATGGCATATGCTTCGATCCCTCTTCCTTTTGAAACAAGCCAACGAGGAGACTCTGGGAGGAACCAGATAAAGGAGACTTGAAATAGATTAGGCAGTACTTGAAGGAAAGATGGGATTCTCCACCCCAAATTGTTGGGTATGGCAAACGTCCCGAGGGTCACTCCAGCGGCGGTTATAGAGCCTAGGGGGGGTCAACGTAATCCATGCCCATAGTTGATCAGGATCCGACTTACCAATCCCATAACACGCGTTGAAAAGCGAACCCATAATTGCTCGCTCCTTGGGATGAGATAACTCTATATAGCTTCATAATCAACAAGAAGTAAGCCAAGGAACTGTAACACACCTCCAATCAAAGAAGTGGCAGCTACAATGGCAAAGACAATACCCAATCCCAAGATAAAGCGAGCGATGAGAAATATCGTAACTAAGGATTCAAGATGAAAAGTGTTCTGGAGTTCCGAAGACCATCAGTTACTTACGATTCAATGCAGCTCCTTGTAGAATACCCCCGATTATCATCAATATGCTCCCAATGAGTATCGAATATCGCCTCCCAAAATTATCGACAGCAAAGGGGACAAAGGGAACAGCAACGATGGCACCCAGTGAATACATGGCGGAGACGAGACCCAGCAAAGCAGAACGAGGACGGTGGTAATCTGCCGTCCAATCAATAACTTACAATATGAGTGGGGGACTGCCTCACATTCTAGCCATGAAAGTACAGCCTGTAGGCCATTTAACATGGACGAGTCAAAGCTGCTGTCCATCAACAGTGTGGCATCAAAAATGTATCGAGATACACTTGCCCACTAGTCATCTCCACTGCTAAACAGGTCGGAAACATCAAGATATACAAGAGTCGGAGGTTAGGCTTCCTATACCATGGGACTTTGTCTTCCTGAGCAAGCCGAGAGACAATTGCGTCGTTACTCTCTTGATAAGAATCACTTCCATGGTCGGACCCCCACGAGGTCATTCTGATGGCAATGCGAGGACCGCCACGGGGCCGCGAGCTCGATATACCCAGTTTATTGTATATTTTCCCTACGAATCCTGGTTGTTCAAGTTGCGGGCCGTTGCGAGACGTCGCGATACGGATTGGCCTGAGGCAGTAACACCTAGTACCCTATAAGCTGGAACATGGGCACTTTCTCAGGCTCTACTGGCCTTGGGCCCCTCGTGGGCGAAAACGGATGTGTTCCCAATGACTTCCTATTCATATCAGTTACGTTGTACTATCACCGCACGGGAATTGGAAACACATTTCATAACTTAGCTTGATGCGACGTGGCGACAGAGTGAAAATGAGAGAGATAGGGAAATGAAAGGACATAGAGAGCTTAGCGTGCCATCGGAAAGATGATGGCGCGGTCCAAAATGCACTGGCACGTCCACATGTCATGGCACGTCGTTTGAGCCATACAAACTCTGACCCGTGCCTAAGTACCGTAATGGCTGAATCATTTAAATTGAGAAGGATGTGCGTATTCCCATGCGACGCAGGGTCTAGTGCTTCTGTTACTGTATTCTTCTCCGCCAAAGGCCGGTACCTGGGCTGCTCCGCTACTCTGTGAAATCGATCTCACCGCCAGAGCCTGAGGCTACAAAGCGATCAATTGTGCTTTCATCTATGCACCATTCACATGAGAGATGCATCTAAGTGATTTGATTTAGAGGACGCTGTAGCATCGATATACAATACCAACAGACAAACCGCAGAGTCATCCTTGCTCGACTCAACCAGTTCTTCTGGGATCATCTTCCATGGTACCATACGTCTCAATTTGCCCACGTTCACGCAGTATCTCGATCCCACTATCGCTGAATGCCTCCTGATCACCCTCATACACTGTTGAGGTATCCATGAGAACACTGAACATATCTCCTCGAGAGCATTGGCACACTTACAGAATGTCAGCTCCTCAAGCGTGCGTCCCGATGTCTCGGGAAACATGAGGTAGACGAACACGACCTGGAAGGCATTCCACACACAGTAGCTAACGTCGTTCAGCGCTCGTCCGTTTGTGTCCACAAAAAACAGCTCACATGATGTACCATTTCCAGCCTTTCGTACATCAGCGCTATGTTGCAAATGAACTGAGTGGATGGACATACCTGCAGCATCGATGCCAATAGGATTCACGAACTGATTGAAGAATGCCGCGCCACGGGTCCACCACTGGAAGATGGTGATACCCCTAGCTCGGACATAGAATGGAAAGAGCTCGACCAAGTAAGCTGTTTACATCCACCGTTTCGTCACCAAGAGTGGCTAAAGACGACACCCATAGTGTAATCCTTACTGTAAGTCAAGGCGCTGAACCCTAGCTTGTAAGCTGGGCCATACAAGAAGATGAGACTGTAGAACATGTGGTCAGAATGTAGAGCACAGCGTTCTTGGCGAACCTGAATACTCACACAAGCACTGCTTGAGCAGAGACCTTGCTGTGAGTGAGCGAATACCCTGCACTAGCTATAGTCCAAGCGGTAAATACAGCAAAGACAGAGATGGCACACGCCTACAGAAAGGTCAGGAGAATGGTATCAGAAGTAGTGCACAACCATATCACTTACTAAATATATCCTACGTCGAGGATATCGAGGCACTATCAATGCAATGGCTGTACCACAAACGAGGCCCCAAGAATATTTGGCAAAATTGATTGTGTTCTTCGTCCGGTTGTCGTGAATACCGATGTTATCTAAGATCAGGGGAAGGTAATTTCTTCCAGCATAATAAGCAGACATTCCAACAGACCGAAATCAATTGCAGAGCTTACGAAATTAATCCAACTCCACTCCACTGGGTGAACAGACCGAGGAAGGATGCAACGATGACCCGCTTTTGCATTCCTGGCGTTGAAAATGCCTGCTTCGGGCTGATCCGAGCAATCTTCAGTTCTGCTTCGAGTGTCTGCACGATCTGAGTATACTCCGCCTTGACAAACTCCGAGTTTTCGTCCCCCTCTGCATGGTATTTCACAAGAATGGCATGCGCTTCGTTCACTCTCCCTTTTGATACGAGCCAGCGAGGAGATTCTGGGAGGAACCAAATGAAGGAGACTTGAAGTACACCAGGCAGTGCTTGGAGGAGTGATGGGATTCTCCATCCCCAATCGTTGGGCATGGCGAACGTTCTGAGGATCACCCCAGCAGCAGCTACAGCACCTGTGAGGGATCAGCTCGGAACATGCCCCTCGTAGACGATCACAGTTTGAATTTACCAATGTCCCAAGAATTATTGTAAAGAGAACCCATAACCGCTCGCTCCTTGGGATGTGAGAGTTCTTCGTATAGCTTAATCACTAATAACCAAGTCAGGACTACTTTGACATACCTCCAATCAAAGAAGAGGCAGCTACAACACAGAAGACATTGGTGAATCCGAGGATAAAGCGAGCAATGATGAACATCGCGACTATTGGGTCCAAGATGAAAAGCGTACTAGAGTTTTAAAACATTTCAATTACTTACAATTCAATGCAGATCCTTGAAGAATGCCCCCAATTATCGATATTATGCCTCCAAGCAATATCGGGTATCGCCTTCCAATCTTATCGACAACGAAGGGCACAAACGGAACGGCAGCAACACAACCCAGAGAATACATGGCAACCATGAGACCCAATGAAGCGGAACGAGGATGATGATAGTCTGTCTCGCCCGAATCAATTCATTCCGACATCAACTAGGTGAACCACATTACATTCAAGCCATGAGGGCACAGCTTGCAGGCCATTTACCATGGACGCGTCAAAACTTTTCTCCACGTCAGCAATTTGCCACTAAACATACATATGGAAACACTTGCCCACTGGTCATCTCCACTCCGAGACAGGTCGGACACATCACGAGATATAAGAGGCGAAGGTTGGGTTTGCTGTACCAGGGAACTCTGTCTTGTCGTGCAAGCCGAGAGACGATTGCCTCGGAATCGTTACATTCAAGTTGAGCATAACTGCCGTGACCAACCCTCGGCGAGTCCATTTCGACGGTGATGTGAGGACCGTAAGAGTAAGGCTGACAGCCTATTATATACTTTTGCTATGAAACGCGCGATTGTACAACAATGCGGATACTAGACTTAACTTGCACGGAGTGTAATGGGATGTCTCTAGCGTGGTTCCAGCTCAGAGACGTGCAAATCTGTCCGTGATGTGTTATCTAGCCCTCGATAGAGTAAATTCCGAACTAATGATAATGCTTATCTGCCATGCCGTGACTGCCTGAAAGCCAGAGAATGCTCGAACAGTCGCGAACTCGATGACAAAACGATCGGATCACTAGATTAAATCCGAGTTTACACGCCCCGGTCAAACAACTCACAAAACTCTGCCAACTCACCCGGTCACCGTGAACGAATGACTTTCCAAGAACACAGACACCAACGTTATCGGTCTTTGGTCGTCACGAGGGAAATGTGGACTGTCAGATTTGAACAATTGTAGGTGTGTCATATGTACATGAGAGTACGAGAGCGACGTGGACTCGATTAGTACTCAGGCAAGGCGTCCGAGTCGGAGGCTGGATGAGTAAGATAATCTGAGCGGCAATGAGGATAACCGAATAAGCAACACCATGTTGGCCAGTTCAGACCTAGGATATGCCGGTCTCCATTCGACACAACGTTCTAAGGCATAACTTCTAAGTACCTTAATCCTTCTCCACTGGAGGTTAGTCTACCCTGCGAAAGTGATCTCACAATCAGATACTGTAAGGCAACTACACTTTGATCATCACCCGAAAGACACATCACATTGGTTGGATTTAGAGGACGCTATTGCATATGTGGGACCGACAGGCAAACCGCAGAGTCATCCCTGCTGAACACGGACAGAGACTCTTCTTCTAGGATTATCCTCCATGGTACCATATGTCTCAGTTTCCCCGTGTTCACGCAGTATGTCGATCCCATCCTGCGCGAATGCCTCCTGGTCACCCTCATACACTATTGATGTAACCATGAGAAGACTGAGCATGCCTCTCCGAGAGCATTAGTGCACTTACAGAATGTCAGTTCCTCGAGCGTGCGTCCCGATGTCTCGGGAAACATGAGGTAGACGAACACGACCTGGAAGGCATTCCACACACAGTAGCTAGCGTCTTTCAGCACCTGCAAGTGCCCATTTACGTCCACAAAAAGCAGCTCACATGATGTACCATTTCCAGCCTTTCGTACTTCATCAATGCTATGTTTCGGATGAACTGAGCCGATGGACATACCTGCAGCATCGATTCCAATAGGATTCACGAACCGATTGAAGAATGCGCCACTACGGGCCCACCACTGGAAGATGGTGATACCCCCAGCTCGGACATGGAATGGAAAGAGCTCGACCAAGTAAGCTGTTTACATCCACCGTTTCGTCACCAAGAGTGGCTAAAGATGACACCTATAGTGCAATCCTCACTGTAAGTCAAGGCGCTGAACGCCAGGTTGTAAGCTGGGCTATACAGGAAGATGAGACTATAGAACGTGCGGTTAAAATGTAAAACACAGCGTTTTTAGTGAACTTGAATACTCACGCAAGTACTGCTTGAGCGGAGGCCTTACTGTGAGTAAGTGAATACTCTGCACTAGCTATGGTCCAAGCAGCAAATACAACGAAGACAGAGATGGTACACGCCTGCGGAAAGGTTAGAAGAACGATATCAGAAGTAGCGCACAACCATATTACTTACTAAATATATCCTACGTCGAGGGTATCGAGACGCTATCAACGCAGAAATCGTCCCGTTAACGAAGCTCCAAGAATATTTGGCAAAATTGATGATGTTCTTCGTCCAGTTGTCGTGAATACCAATGTTATCTAAGATGAGGGGAAGGTAGTGTCTGCCAGCATAATAAACGGACAGTCCAACAGACCAAAATCAATCGCAGAGCTTACGAAATTAATCCATTTCCACTCCACTGGGTGAATAGACCGAGAAAGGATGCAACGATGATCCGTTTTCGCATTCCTGGCGTTGAAAATACCTTCTTCCGGCTGATCCGAGCAATCTTCAGTTCTGCTTCGAGTGTCTGCACGATCTGAGTATACTCTGCCTTGACAAACTCCGAGTTTTCGTCCCCCTCTGCATGGTATTTCACAAGAATGGCATATGCTTCATTTCCTTTTCCTTTTGATACAAGCCAGCGAGGAGACTCTGGGAGGAACCAGATGAAGGAGACTTGAAGTAGACTTGGTAGCGCTTGAAGGAATGATGGGATTCTCCACCCCCAATTGTTGGGCATGGCGAACGTCCTGAGGATCACCCCAGCAGCAGCTACAGCACCTGTGAGGGATCAGCTCGGAACATGCCCCTCGCAGACGATCACAGTTTGAATTTACCGAGATCCGAAGAATTATTGAAAAGGCAACCCATAACCGCTCGCTCCTTGGGATGTGAAAGTTCTTCATATTGTTTAGTTGCTAGTAAGGAATTCAAAACCACTTTGCCGCACCTCCGACCAAAGAAGAGGCAGCTACGATGCAGAGTGTATTGGCGAATCCGAGGATAAAACGAGCTATGATGAACATTGTGACTATTGGGTTCAAGATGAGAAGTGTTCTGAAGTTTCGAAACATACCAATTACTTACAATTCAATGCAGATCCTTAAAGAATGCCCCCTATCGTCGAGATTAAACCTCCGAGCAACATCGGGTATCGCCTTCCAATCTTATCGACAACGAAGGGGATAAGCGGAACAGCAGTAACACAACCCAGAGAATACATGGCAACCATGAGACCCAATGAGGTAGAATGAGGATGATGATAGTCTGTCGTCCGAGTCAATCCAATTTGACATTAACTAGGTGATCACCTTACACTCGATCCATGAGGGTACAGCTTGTAAGCCATTTATCATGGACGCATCAAAACTTCTCCGTGTCAGCAATTTGCCACTAAATGTACATATGGAAATACTCGCCCAGTGGTCATCTCCACTCCGAGACAGGTTGGACACATCATGAGGTATAAAAGGCGAAGGTTGGGTTTGTTGTACCAGGGAACTTCGTCTTGTTGTGCAAGCCGAGAGACGATTGCCTCCATCTGTGAGTCCATTTCGATAGCGATGTGAGGACCGTGAGTGAGGTTGGTAGCCTATGATATACTCAGGTTTTGCAATGAAACGCGCGATTGTGCAAAAGCGTGGATACTGGACTTGGCTTGGACGGGATGTCTCTAGCGTGGTTCCCGCTCCGAGACGCAAACCTGTTCGCGATGTGTTATCTAGCTATCGATGGAATAAATTCTTTACGAACTAATGACAATGCTTATCTGCCGTGCCGTGACCCTTTGGGTTGTGCCTGAAAGCCAGAGACTGCTCGAAAAGTTGCTTCAGTGATGAAACGACCACCAAATTAATCCCCAGATAACACGCCTCGGTCAGACAACCCACCAACCTCTGCCAACTCGCGCAGTCACTGTGAGAGCGTGTTCCTGAGTTTCATCTCGTGGGGTGCATCAACCCAACCTCAGCCTGACGAATGACAGTCGTGTCGCGTGATCAATGGAACAAGTTCAACCACATTCCAAAGTCACATGCACCAAAGCTTCCGGTCTTTGGTTGTCATTCGGGAGATGTGAATTGGATTGTCAGATTTAAACGATTGTAGGATGTACATGAAAGTAAGAGAGTGACGTGAACCTACCACTCGGGCAAGCTGTCGGAGGATTCCGAGCGGGAGTCGGCAGCCACTCCTAGTAGGAAATCATGCTTGGGTGTCACTATACCTTTGGGATTCTGTGATCATGTTTACGAGTGGCCGAGTCGATACTATCCCTGATCATTTCCCGCTCGCTGTCTCACCCAATAGTACACTCAAGTTGCAACTCTCCCATCGAATGACGACTTGGCAGATGGCTTCAATGTAATTTTCATTTGGACCATATACTGACAAACTCGATATCTACAGTGATCGCCACGACAACAACTTTGCATTGCTGGTGATGTGTCGTTGGTCAACATGAGTATTCCAGGGACGAGTATGAGCGAACCTCTAGTAGGCACGCCTCACCTTTGCTGGGTCTGAACCAAGGCGGACATCCTGGAGTTCCTTTGCCAACATAACATTCGTACCACATTCCAACCCAGCGTTCTTTATGAGCTGGACGTATTCCTGTGGAAGTCGTATGAGTATGGCCATGGTAGGCATGTGTGTTCTGTCCAGGTCCATCTGACTCTATTGGATGTGTCTTTGGGATTTAGGCACGACGGCCCATAGCCCAGCAGTGACGCTTTTTTTCGCCGCTTTACATTTCGACATCTAATTCCCAAGTCCTAAGTGCGAGGCATGGCCAAAGCAGAAATGACATCCTAACAAGTGTATTCATTTGAAGTCGTCGCACCATTTCAAGAAGTTGGGATTAATTTCCGACACGATAGATCATAACAAACTAGACAAACTACTGCAGCGTTCTACAAAGAGGGCTCGGAGCCCTCTTCGAGGGAACAGGAGAGACTGAGTACCTTGCAGCGGCTGCATGGAGCATCAGAATTGTCGCCATCAAGCATTTCGCACCATGTTTTGTGCTTCCAGCAAGATAGACAGGCTTGAGCAGCTTTTTCTCGTTTTGCAGGCGCCACGCATGGAGGGTGGGCACATTTTGAACTGACCATGGGCTCGTGTATGTCTCGAGTGGCCATGGTGAAGGTAAAGACAAAAGAGTCAACTTTGCTAGCTTGAATACTTGACTCGTGCCAGCAAGGTGACTGCGGCAAGACATTCGACATGTATCTCATCATTGAGCGCTGTGAATTTCTTGGAACACTGCCGATATAAGTCAGGTTGCTGACATGAACCTGTACGTTTTTTTCCTGAAAGCGACCCTAGCTGTCTGATGATCCTGTGTTGTCCAGGGGTTCAGCCAGCGATGGTGAACGGACTCGCAAGAAACGAACCACGGTGGAAATACCACACTGGGCCCTGTAATATCTCGGGAGTGTATGGAGCGAGGATACCATACCGCACCACGGAGGTATGTCATTTTTTTGACAGTTCAAGTCGAGTTGCTGAATTCAGGGGAGGGCAAAGAAGGGAAAGCCAAGGTGTCCAGTGAATTAGAAGTCTCTCAACTTGCTATATCCAGGTATACTTACGGGTACTCGGTAAGTAGTAGGCCATAGACCGTAATAAGTACAGCCGCAATGCCGGCGAGTCCAGCACCGTCCAAGCCCAAGTTCTGCAACAACTGGACACAGGATGTTGTGCCGGCATACAAGGTACCAGAGTCACACATTTCGTCCCTTTGCCGAGGGTTCGTCTCCCACATCGTGTACTCCTCGTTCAGCGAACTTCCTCAAGTATGACAAACCTTAATACCAGGTCGATCAGGGTTGGAGTTGCATACTCGATGAAACTTCACAGGCTCGATTATTGCCTTCACACGTCCATCAGAAGTGGAGGTCAACAACCAATCGCAGCTCAGAATCGGAGCAGCTTGCTAGGGTAAGTCATCACCTTGTGTGTTTTCTACCATTGCCTTTGCTCGATATGGTTTGAGCACAGGTCGCCGATTTCTTCAAGTGAGTAGATGTACATCTTCTATGCTAACCCCTTGTCTCCGCGGTCTTCCAGAACTTAAAGGAAACGAGGTGCTGTAACCTCTAACTTCCGGGCCTGGTGTGTGTGCGCGGCGACCCAGTCAGGTTAGCGGAGCTGAAGCGCTGCAGCCTTGCTGGGAATGGAGCCGGGATATCGATATCCTTCACCCCATCATTGGTCATCTGTTTTTGAAAATATCTACGGGAGGATAAAGGTTTGCAGAAATGGAAATGATGAAATGGGCCGTGGCACGGTTATTGCCGCTAAGGAAAAGACAGGTACCCGATTGACGACGGGTAATAACATTGACAGTAGACAGCCATGCGAGAGCGGAATCGTCCCGGATTGGATCGACGACTTTACCTTCCTCTCTGAGTTTGTGCAGGTGGGGAGTAAGATGGGCCACTCCACGTCCGAGTTTGACGTAAGGAACAAACGGGTGAGACATCTCTGTCCTCTCAAAGGCCGAATGGTTCTCATCGTAAGGGTCATACTTACAAGCTACAACAATCGGGTGAGTGCGCAAAGTGTTGAACGCCGCACCGAAAAACGTACAAAAATCACTCTACTCAATCTACTTTGACGACTTGATCTTGTCAGAGGAAATTCTCCTCACTTGCTGAGTTCTGCCGCGCTCTGCCGTGCCGTCTGGAAAATCTTTTTGAAGGACTGCTACACTTCACCTCCAGTGAGCGACTACAAATCATTGATAGGATAGTCAAATATAGAGTACAAAGTGTTACCGTAAATGTTCACGATGCTTCATCCCATCTTTCTGCGATTTTTGTTTCCTCCAAAAAGTTGTTGCTGGATTGCTTTGTGGTGTTCTTATAACACTTTGTCACGCTGAATCCGAAATACCCCGTAAAATTCAACTTGGAACACATTGTTACAAGGGGGTCTCATTTCGAGCTTCGGAGATAGCACGGTGCTGTGGTGGCAGCAACAAATTTAGCGACCCACAACAGATACTATATATGGGCAACACCCTCGACGCGGCCCGTGCTGGGCAACTTGACTCGGAAGATTTGAGGTTCTAGTACAGTGTCTTTTGAGGTTCTACTGTCTTTGCCCCCCTGTTAAGTTAAGTGCTTCATAGAATTCAGGTGCCATTCACGAGAT
>JBBPNO010000889.1:0-12987 GCA_038090915.1 Boletus eberwhitei
GACTATATATATCTTCATAGCCTGTGAATCAAATCACATGACTAAGGAAGCAATTTTGTAGCCAAGAGTATGTACTATTTATAACTCTACCAGAGCTAAGCAAAATTCCCATAGTGTTTGGTAGTGTGTGAAGCGCATTGCTGTCAGGGTTAATATGGAAAGGGTTTTTGAGGTCACTATAGGTCTGAGTGTTTTGTTTAACTTGTGCTAGAGTTGTTTACCTATTTGGATTACAGCACAAATTGCATGAAAGGTATGTGTAGACAAGGTGTCTCTTGTATTAATACCATGACTGATGTAGAGATCAATATCAGACATCATGTGCATGTCGTGTTGTTGTTCTTGCATAATACCAGTAAGGAGAGTGAGACCAGTACCATCTTGGTTGATATTCCAATGTGCTTGTTCATTTCCATTCATTGTTGATGGGGAAGCCTTCAATATATATGGAGGAATAAAGCTACAAGGTTGATATAGTATAGGTATTACGAATCTTGCAGTCTCCTTGTCTTTCAACCAAGCTACAATACTATTCAGTGTTGCTTCCCATTAGCACCATGTATAGTATGCACCTCTGGCTTTTGCACCACCCCGATGAATCTTAGTTAGTGTTGCCTTGAAATCTGTGTGTGATTCTGCAGATGCAATGCTATACATGGCTTCAATGACATTGTGTATAACCTTGTGCTTCAGAGATTGGATATTCCACTTGAAATAAACTACACAGACATGAAAGAAGTGCTGTAGATGATCATAAGGATTGAGGTCACAGATACAATGATGCAGCTCATAGGTACATGGCTGCTGGTTGTCCCTGCAAAGTTCTACACAAAATTTTCCCAGTCCTGTAAATCATTAGATCTAGATACTGAATGCAAAAAAAAAATTGCCTAATGCTTGGCCACAGTGTCCATCTGCAATGACAGACTTGATATCTATATCATGGATGTAGAAAAATTTGACTGGGACACCAATATCTTATTCTGCTATATTAAAGATGTGGTGGAAGAGAACAACATATGCATCCACTGATTGTGATGTTGTGAACACATTGACTTCTATTCAGGCAAAAGCAATGGAAACTACAAACAATAGGTTTTCCCAGACTTTTGCTTTGCCTCCCATGGTTAGAACACTATAAGCTAGGGGACTAGTCACCTCCTAGATGAAACAGTATCTAGCTCAGCTAGATGTGAGTCAGTGAAATACTTAGTATAACTGAGTGCATGGGTTGTTCACCAATTCCCAACAAATGTTAAGGATTGGAATTGGGTTACTTCAATTGTGGTTTGGTTAGTAGTAGGATTATATTGTTGGAAATCTATTCCTTTTTATTGCCCTGTTTAGGATTTTCTCCCAAAAAATATTCTAATTGGAGTTTCTCTGACAGGCAACTCTTAGAGGACCTTGAACAGGACCATCTCTATAAGTTAGGACCACTAGCTATATTGTTAGAAGTAAAAGACTTATAGCCAATAGTACACAAGTGAAATAAGACACCTTTTGGGAGAAAACCCTAAATAGGGCAACAAAAGGGAATAGATTTCCAATAGTATAATTCTACTAGAACCTAATCACATCTGCTACCTTGCTAACTGCCCACCTAAAGGGATAAGTGACAATATAGCCAAACAAAGCCTAAATTTGCATCCTCTTTAGCAAACAATAAGATTGTATTATTATAACCTTTCTGAGTGAACTAAGTGAAGTGTGAACACTTTCCAGCATTATCTGGAACATCTCAACATCTTAACAATCCAGTATATTGCCAGATTACCAGCCACAAAGTCATTGCCTTTTATAGCAATTGACTCATTTGACTTTCTAACTTATTTTAACAAAAGTCCAGCAACCTAGTAGCATTAACTAGCATATATTTAGACATGTTTACATCTGTTTACACTTATTTATTAGTATTGTCACTACTAAACCACTCTACTAACCAGACCCCTATTGAAGTGTTATTCAATTTCAATCCAGCAATGTTTGTTAAAGATTGGTGAACAATCCATGCATTTAGTTACACTAAGTTTACTAACTGACTCACATCTAGTTGAACTAGATACTGCTTCATCTAGGAGGCATATTCCCTAGCTTATAGTGTTCTAACCATGGGAGGCAAAGCAAAAGCAAAAGTCTGGAAAAGCCTATTATTTTTCCATTGCTTTCTGTTGTAATATTGTGAATGACAACAATCACAAGGCTCAGATACTATCTTGCAGGCTATACAAGTTCTGGCTCAAGATGGAGGATATGTGGATCTTCTTCATCTAACTCAGTCTACAATAGTCTAAGACCAAGGCAATGACTATCAAGGTAAACAAGTGGATTAGATTGGAGACTCCAGTCATCAGAGTGTCTACTTTATATATGTTATAGGTATGCACACAGACCATGCTATGTATGGGATGAATTACTTATAGTAAGGTAAAGTAAAGAAGTGTGTATGTAAATATGAAGATGGAAATGAATGTGTGAATAGATAAGGTGTGAAACTAACAGAAATTAAATACATGAGATATATCATATGTTAGGTCTAGACCTAGGTCATGTGTTTTCTCATGGACATGTGATTTATCAGGTCATTTGAGTGTGAAATGAGAGTAAAGAAATGATTGCAAAAATATTTGAAAATATTTATATTATAATACTATTCCTGTTTTAGAACTTGAATTCCAGGTGAGTTATGGTTGGTTCTGATGCAGTGAGGTTTTCATAAGGAGTGAAAAGTAATTGGAAGGAAAATGTGGTAATTCCACAGAGTTTACATGAGGTGGATGGATTTTTCTTATGAAAGTCAGCAACAGCTAGTGGTGCTGTATTAATTATTTTGGCTGATTTCCATGTATGATCTGTTTTATTGTATCCTGCCCAATATACAAGGTATTTCAGTTTTCTTTCTCTCATCTGTGATATAGCAATATATTCAATCTCAAATTGTTCTTCTTTCTTTTCATCTATCTTTATTGCTTTGGGATAGACTTTGGGTTGTCCTGATAACATTTCTCAATATGGTTTTACACACAAGAGATATTCACTGTGAGATGGATATGCACAGTTTTGGAAAGTTTGAGTATTATGGTGTTAGGGAGAACCTTTGTGATAGTGTAAGCATAGTAAAGAAGCAGGAACAATGGGCAGATTGGTTAAAAATGATATAATTCTTCCACAATAATACCATCACTACAGCCACTGGAGAAATTCCCTTTAACATCACTCAAAACTATGCTCCATATATGAGATTTGAAGGAAAACTAGCTGGCTTTGCAGGAGAAATAAGCCAATCACACAAGGAAATAGAAGTAGCATAAAAGAAATCAAGAAAAAAAATGATAACTGCTTCAGAAAAAAAATGTTTGGATACACCAGAATATTCTATAGGTCAACAAGTTTGGCTTTCTACTGACAAACTCAATCTTCCATACATGGCCAAGAGATTGATCCAAAAATGGGTAGGCCATGAAAATGTTTTGTGATATGCCAAGGAGTTTATATAATTTCTTGGTGAAAGCAGAAACAAATCATGGTCTACAATTGGAAATGAAAGTGGTTGGTAGCCCATGTATGCACCATACATGATCTCTAAATAGTATGGCTAAGTCTGAAGATGAACAAGTGTCATGAGTAGGAATAAAGACCACTTTTTTGGAGAAATAATCTACTATTATGCTGATTGCCATGAATATGATTTTGGTAAATCTATGATGAAATTGACAGAGAGATTTTCCCAAGGATGTTTTGCCATAGGAAGGGGTATAATTTTTCCTGCCAGTGCTTTTTGTTTACTCTTTGTGAGGGCATACACTTGGTAGCTATCTATATAAGTTTTAATATCTTTTGTGACACCAGGCCATGAAGAGTATCATGTAAGAGTATGATTTATTTTGAGTGTCCTCTATGTTTGGTGATGGAAGAATCATAACATAGGTTGAGAAGTTGTGTATATAATGGTTCAGGTATAAAAACTTTGTTTTTGTCATTTTTGAAAATATTCATATTAGGGTCAAAGATGAAATTGTTGATTGTGTTAATGTTAAGAGAAGATGAAGTAAGTTCTAACTTGGTTAAGAAGTTTGAAGAAAGAGAGACTGAGTTAATAAAAACTAAAGGAGGTAAAACTGTAACGTTCATATTATGATCCATGACTGCATCTTCATCATCTAGTCAACATAATAGTATGTCAGCTCTTCCATTTGAAAATCCTTATTTGTAGATCAAAACATAATTAAATTCTTGAATAAATGCATGTCAGTGAGCTTGTCAACTACTAAGGATTTGAACTTGGAGAATGCAATGAACATGGCAACCAGTGGACTTGAGTTCAATGAGTGTGTAAATAAAATTGCATGTGAGAACTAGATATAGGTCCAAGTTAACTCTTGAGTAGCCTTGATACAGGTGAATGGCAGTCTGAAGTGCAAACAGGGAATTACAGATCAGAGTAGGATGGACTTGATGTCTGAGTGATGATGAAATTGACTCAAAGCCTGTCCAGTAAGAAATCCAAGAGGATAGTGATCTTGTGCACAACAGCAAGATCACATAATGCAGAGACCTTGGATGCAAAATCCAAGGAGAGCCAGCTGAGGACACAAAGTCCCTAGCAAGATTTGTACTAGCACAAAGCCTGCACTGTGGATTGAGGAGTGACCTGGGGGAGGAAACAGTAAAGAGAGCCTTGATGCCTGAGGAACACTCCATACAGAAGTATAGTAAGAAATCCAACAGGATGATGATCTTGTGCACAATAGCAAGACTACATAACACAGAGACCTTGGATACAAAATCCAAGGAGAACCTACTAAGGACACAAAGTTCCTATCAAGATTTGCACTGGCACAAAGCCAGCACTGTGGATTGATGAGTGACCTGGAGGAGGAAACAGTGAAGAGAGCCTTGATGCCTGAGGGGTACTCCATGGCAGAAATAGAAGTTTCTTCCAGTATTTGAGATTTTTGGGGTAAATGCCTTTTGTTAAGTGGCACCCCACATGAATAGAGTATCTTTTTTTGATAGGATCATTCAGGGGGCATGTAATCTTGGTGAAATCTGATATAAATCTTCTATAATAATTATATAGTCGGAAGAATCCTTGAAGTTGCTTTAAACAAGTAGAAATTGGCCAATCCATGACCCCTGCCACTTTGTCTTTTGGCATCTCTACCCCTTTTTTAGATACTACCATACCAAGAAAATCTACTTTGCTTGTGAAAATTTACACTTTGAGGATTTTACATAAAGATTATTATTGTATAAATGAGTAGGACCTCTTTTACTGCCTCTTTGTATTCCTCCTTCAACTTTTTCAATGTAAATATCATATAATCATCAATATAGATAATTACTATGGCATACATGTCATTAAATATACTGTTCATTATTTGTTGAAATGTGGGGAAAGAGTTTGTCATTCCACAATACATTACTATTGGTTTATAAGCTCCAATAGGTGTTATGAAAGCACTTTTCCATCCATCTCCTTCTTTTATCCACACATTGTTGTATTCCCAACATAAGTCAAGAGCAGTAAACATATTAGCATTTTTAGCTGATCTATTAATTGTGGAATTAGGGGTAGAGGGTAGGAATTCTTGATGGTGCCTTCATTTAAATATCTGTAGTCGATGACCATTCTCTTTTTTCCATCCTTTTTTGACATAAAGAAAACATGTGAGGTCTATGGAGATTTAGAAGAAAAAATGTACCTTTTTTTGAGTTCTTTGTTGATAAATGCTCAGACTTCTTCCATTTCTATGTCTGAAAAGGGAATGACTCTACCCTTTCTTAGAACAAAATCAGGTTTGAGATCTATCATGTGATTCCATGGTTTTCTTAGTGGCATTCTTGTAGATTCTTGTTTGGAGAAAACATCTAGAAACTCATGGTAAATTTCAAGTACTTCTTTTTCTAGTCCTTTTTCTATAGTATATAAATGAGTGGAGGATGATTTGGAAGTTTTTGGTCCTAGTCCCATATAGTAATTCTACAGTATTGTGTACTGTGAGGAAAATGAATAGTTTGGTTGACCCAGTTGATTTCAGGATTATAATGGTAAAGCCAGTCATACCTGATAATTATTTAATGGGTTCCATGTTTAGAAATATTATTATTGTACTCCAGTGCCATGCTCAATTGAGACACTCTTACAGAGGAATATATATATATAATACAATATACAATAGAAGAAAAATCATAAATGGAAAAATTATTGTCTATACAATCAACTAAAGGTTCATGCACATGAGAGTCCTCTGCTTTCATGTGCTGTGTTCTTTTAAAGCCTCAGCTGCTTGATGCTTTGCCTTAATTTCAAACTTATTCCTATAAAATGCTTTGACTTCTTTTGAAATAAAGCTTCTTTATTTGACCTGTGATACTGGTGCCATAATTGGGGGAGTGGGAAGAGGACATCCCATGTAATATTGAGTTACCTGCACCTGAGGATAAAAGCCTGCATACTCATTTTCTATAGTGGGTATGTAAGCACCCTAGTTGTAATTTCAAATATATTGTTGCCTCTGTCAAGGCAGGTGAGTAGGTTAGCAGTATGGATTCTGTAGGCAATCTGGCTTTATGTGTCCTTGTTTGTTATACAAGAAACATGTCCTTGTATCTGATCAAGGATTGGGTGTAGCCTGCTGCACTTCTATCTTCATTGGTGCATCTCAACCTAATTAAGTGCCAGTTGCCATGAATTGTGGCCATTGTGGTGGTGGGGGAAATGTTTTTGGTGGTGGGTATGGATAGTGAGGGGATGGTATTCGGACAAAATGGGGATTTTGTGTGGGTCCCCTTTGATTGCCATTTGGTTGTATGCTCTTCCAATAAGTCAGTAATTTTTGACTAGATCTTTGTAATCCATTTTGATTCCTGATCTATTTAACTGGGATTTTTCATAGATCTTATAGTTGACTAACTTTTTGAGCAGTGTGACCATGTGGTAGTTCTTGATGTTGGACTCTTTCCTTAGAATCTCAATTTTTTGTAGAAAGAGATTAATTGGATGCCCATTTTGTCTTAGTTTCTCTAGGTTTTTTAAGGATTTGTGGGTCAGGATGTCAATTTGGAAATATCTTTTACAGTATCTCCATTTTTAAAGTGTTCCAAGCTGGCCATGCTGACTCTCCTTTGTATCTTGTGACAACTCCTATATTGTTCTTTATTTCTATGAATTCATCATCATAGTATCTTTCAAGGAATATTTGAGCAAAACCCTCTGCCTTGGTTTCAAATTGGGAGAGGACAATAATACATCTCAACTTGTCTGGCTTCCACATTTGTACATCTATCCATAAACATAGTTTGATTCACCAAACATGGAAGGTAGAGTATTATCACCATCCACTGGCTCTGCAGATTGCCACTGATCTTCCTCTTAAAAATTATCCAAGAAGTGGAAATCACCTACTATTTAAAATTGCACACCCTCACTTGTATCCTCACCAACTATGCACTGCTGCCACAAATTCACTGCCATTGGTGATTTTACCCCACCCTCCCCAGTGATCAGACAGTTGGAGCTGTTGGCTGTTGCCCAGGCCTGACATTGTGCATCCCCAGCTACCCAATGCAGCTATCATGTGTAGCCATTTGATTTCTATGCAAAGAAGATGGACATTAAATTCAGGAAATGCTGCTTGGAGTCAAATAAGCAATATTATATATAGCAAGTCTTTCATAATCACTTTCACATCAAATTCACCAAGTTAATATTCTATGAGCATTATCACCATTGGATGAGTGTAAGCCAGTCAGTGCATGAATGCTACATTGAATATGGGCATATGTACACAGTCACTGGTTCACCTTTATTCACAATGAGATCAAAGGCAAGCAGTGGATGGGTCATTTCTAGTTTATTATTGGCACCTAGTACTATATTATATAATATTCTGCCATTGCCAGGGATTGCATATGAGTCCAAAGAGCCAACCTGTAGTGCAACATTTATATGACACTAATTATGTTTGATGTTGCATGACATTATTCCTTCAAGTACATTTGTATTCATATCACACCGACAGTTACTACTGTATACTACTACTAATTTAATAGAAGAGAAGCATGTGTGCAAAGTATTTCCAGCTGTCCAAGAAGGTATTGTTAAGATAAAGGAATAGAGGAGTTATACTGGCCAGTTACTAGGACAATAGCCTAGCTTATGAAACTTCACCTTGATTATGCAATTCTAATGCAAAATCATTTGGTTGAGAAAAAAATCATACTTCTCCACTGACATTTTCCTGCAGATGGCATGATAGCCCCCAATCCATATATTGGTTTGTTCAGTAATGGAAGAGTTGAAAACCCAACCACTACTATCAGGACTGAGCAACTCAGGATGTTGCCGACCCAAATCCTAACAAAGGATGCAGTCACACAAACACGAGACTTGCTTATGAGTAGAGACAAGGGAATGAAGGGAAAACCCAACAAGAACTTGACTGGAGTTCTTGGGGCATTTGCATTCAGGTTTATATACTACTGATATATGTTTGGTGATGTTTACTAGTGGTCTGTGCATAGGGTATAGGGTATATGATGTCATAGTGACATCATCATGGGTCTAGATTGTTCTAGGCTACTCGGTAATTAAAATAAGAAGTGGAATGTTCTAGAATGAATGGTAATTAAATACTGAGAAGGTGTAAGTAATCACATTATGAGTCATGTGATGTTCACACAGTCATGTGATGCGAAAAAGAATATGTTAGGAAATGAGTTCATAACACTACCCCCTCCTATGGTTCGCATTCCAGGCAAGACCAAATAGGGATAGGTGTGGTAAAAGTTTCATAAGGTTTAAATAAAGAATCAAAGTTCTCACGAAGCATCTTTAGCTTCCAGAGTGCATGTGGTTTTCTTTTATAAAAGTCCGTTATGGCATCTTTTGCTGAAGAGAGATTCTTTTCAGGTTCCCAGGTTCAATCTTCATCACTGTATCCTTTCTAGTGAATCAGAAATTCCAAGTGGTTCCCTTTTAATCAAGCGTTTACTACATATTTGACCTTGAATTCTTCGTTTCCTTTATCAGTGACCCGCACCAGTCCTGGTTTATATACTAGTTGCCCGGTTAGCTGCTCTTTATAGGGTTTGACTTGGCTAATATTAATGACTGGGAATTTTCATGGAAGAGGGAAGCTGAAGCTCAACCACATTTGTTCTGATCATTTTTACCACTATATAAGGGCCCAGCCACCTTTCTGTTAATTTACATGATTGACGCATTTCACAAAGGTTAAGGTTTTTCATTGATAACCAGACTTTGTCTCCTGTGTTATAAATAGGGGCCTCAGAACATTTCTTGTTGGCCTGTTCTTTCATCTGTTTTTGTTTCTTTTGTAGGTTTTCTTTGACTTGTTCTAGCGTCTGAGCGAAGTCATGAGAGAATGCAGAGGCTGCCAGAGACTTTCCTTCTAATGGTTCTATATCTATTTGTGGAGTGTAGGAATGAGTGACTTCAAATGGGGATTTGCCTGTGGCAGCGTGGATTTTATTGTTATATGACAATTGCGCCAGTGCAAGCCAGTCTAACCATTTGTCCTGTTTCTCTGCAGTGAATAATTGGAGATACTGCTGGAGATCCTGATTGACCTTTTCCATCTGACCATCTGTTTGTAGGTGGAAAGCAGTGGACATCTTGAGATCGATCTGTAACATCTTTGCCAGATCTCTCATCACTTGTGCTGAGAATTGAGGTCCACAATCTGATATAATAGAGTGTGGGAGTCCATGTGTCTTCCATATGTTATTACGGTATAACTTTGCTGTGCCAAGACATAATTGTCTTTGTTGTGGGAATAAATATGGCTTCTTTGCTAAAATGATCTACTACCATGAGGATGCTGTCATAGCTATTTGACATGGAGAGATCCATTGTGACTCTTTGGTTCTCCTTTTTTTAATTTAGCTTGTGCATTCCAGACACCTTCCATCAACTTCTCTTCTTCTCCTTTTACATTTATTACTTCATTCACAGAACAAATACGTGATGTGGGTATTACCGTAACCCCTTTGTTATCATCTTCTATTCTGATAGCGTGATTTTCTCGACATGAGAGGGTGTTAGCTTTACCCATTTGTGTGCCAGGCTTCTTTACTAATATATAATTGAATCACGATAGGTATTGCGCCCAACATGCTTGTCGGCAGTTTAAATCCTGTGATTTCATAAAATATTGGAGACTCACATGGTCGGACCAGATCTTGAATTGGTCTTTTGTACCTTCTAGGTAGTGTCTCTATTGTTCCAATGCCAAGATGATGGCTAGCATTTCTTTGTTGGCAATTGTATAATTATGTTGTTCTGGCATTATACCATGGAATGAAAATACCATAGGGTGCCATTTATCTTCTTTTTGTATAGATAGTACAGCACTGGTTATGAAGTCTGATGCATCACACTCGAGCCTAAATGTTTTATCGTTATCTGGATAGGTGAGTATAGGTGCCATGGTGAAAGTGTTCTTTAGTGTATCAAATGCCATTTGTTCCTTTTCTGTCCATGACCATGCTTTGTCCTTTTTGGTCAGGTCATTTAAGGGTTGTGACTTTATTGAAAAGTCTTTGATAAATCTGCAATAAAAGTTTGCTAAGCCTAGGAAGCTTCACATGCCTTTTACGTTTTGGGAACAGGTCATGCCTGGATAGTGTCCATCTTTTCTTTTTCCATTTCAATCCCTTCCTTGGAGACTACCATGCCAAGAAAGTCCATTTTCTTTACCTTAAACAAGCACTTTTCTGATTTGATAAAGAGATTGTTCTCTTGTAACCATTTTAGTACCTCAAGTACTATTTTATCATGCTTTTCTTCATTGTTGTCTGTGAAAATAAGGATATCATCGATGTAAACAATTATGACTGCTTGCATGTCATGGAAAAGATTGTTCATCATTGTTTGGAACATGGCCAGGGAATTACATAATCCAAAGTACATCACAAGGAGTTTGAAGGTGCCCCTGTGGCAGACAAGGGCTGCTTTCCATTTGTCTCCTTCCTTTATATGGATATTATTATATCCCCAACGTAAGTCCTTTTTTGTAAATAGTTTAGCTCCTTTCAGCTTGTCAACAAGCTGTGCGATAAGTGGGAGCAGGTAATTGTTCTTTATGGTGTATTTGTTTAGGTAGCAATAATCCTACATCAGTCGCTTTTTATTGTCCTTTTTTGGTACAAAGAAAACAGGAGAAGTTTGAGGGAATTTCGAGGATCTTATGTAACCCTTTGCTAATTGATCGTCTATGAAGTCGGAAACTTTTTTTTGTTCTACCGGAGATAGGGGAATTAATCTACCCTTCTTTGGCATAAATTCTACTTTCATATTGATTGTGTGATCCCATGGTTTTCTGAGAGGCATACATTCACTACTCTTTTTCATGAACATGTCAAGATATTTGTGGTATGGTTTGGGTACCATCTCTTCAACCGTGAGTTCTTTCTTTTCCTTTGGCTTCTCTACTGCCTTTAGCCTTCTGTACATGTAAGGTATATCGTGAATCTTCTTTTCCGCCAGGGATTTAAAAAGTGTGGACATTTCTTTTAATAGATAACATGAACATGGGCATCTCGTGAGTTTGACAGTGCCTGTTTGCCAGTCTATTTCTGGGTTGTGTTTCATTAACCACGTGTATTCTAAGATGATCAGGTTCCTGCCTAGGTTCATCACTTCTGCTTCTATCTTTTCTCTATGACCTTGATAGTCGATTACTGGTTCAGCGGAATGTGTAATACCTCCAGCTGAGTTCTTGGTTCCATCAACATTATAGACTGGAACTGGTTGTGTGAAAGCTTTGATAGGAATTTTGTGGAAGGCAACCCATGCCTTGTCTATGAAGATGCTGTTTGTGCCACTGTCTAAGAGTGCTCTTGTTGAGGTCATCTTCTGCTTGTCAGTAGCTGGTGCTATGTAAATGTCCAAGCAGATCTCAAGTTTTTGCTTTACAGATCTGATGAGGATCCAATCAGAGTTTTGTCCTTGTTCATACATAATTTTTTTGTTTTTATTTTTAATGGAATTAAGCCTGCATTCCCATGCAGCAAGCTCACTTGCATGAGACCCCATTTTGGTAGAGGTACTACTAAATACAGATTCAGTATCAGAATTGTCTTTTGAGTTGAAGAACGCATGTTTCTCTGCTCCGTATTTGACTTCTAAATATTTGTAACTATTTTGGCCGAGCACTACATCAGGCCTAAGTCCTTTGTTTGTTAGCAACTGAACACCCGATTTGTTCAATTGCTTTTGCCTTTTCCCTTCTCCATCATATAGAGGTCATAAAAGTATGCCTTCTAGGATTTGGATTCATGAGTCCTTTTTAAGAGTTTTGCTCTCCTTTTCACTGTCTGAATTCCCAGTTGTAGCAGCTTGTACATTGCGATACTTGCTGCACCTTCTGCTATGCCCTCCCTCAAAAAAGTTGCACTCGGGGCATTGCTTCTTCTTTTGCTTGCAGTCTTTAGCCATATGAGGCCCTTGGCAATTAAAGCATTTAAGAGGTTTACTTGCCACAGATATATCCATTGGCTCCCCTCATCCACCATAAGTGCAAGCTCCCAAAAAGAACTTGACTTGTTCTTGGTTTCGCGTGTTCCTCCAGATGCACCCCTGGTTGTTCCTCATCCTGAAGGCTTTGAGGTTGTTTCCTTGTTCTTTTATGACTTTTACATAGTCACAGACATTGGCCTTCCTTTGACTGTTAGCATAGATATGCTTGATTATTTCTTCACAGGTGTTGTTCTCTAGGAACCAGACACCCATGTAGTCTCCACATTCAGCTCTTTCATATAGAGCCAGTCATTTTGTAGGGAAATCTTCTGTCCTTTCCTTTGGACCTTGCTTCAGATTTGTAAGGTGCTAAAGCACCATGTCGATTTTGAGGCCTGATTTGAACCTCTCTTTGATTTCTTCCACCATTTGGTCCTGGTCCAGCCAGAACAGGACATTCTGTGGAATATATTTCAGGAGCTGGTTCCTAGCCCATTGGCCAA
>JBBPNO010000890.1:0-12982 GCA_038090915.1 Boletus eberwhitei
TATGGGGCCTTTGATCCGACGGTGTTGTTTTTCATTATTGTGTCTATCGTACTGTGTCTGTCGTGTTACTTGTACAATCACCGTGTTTTTGCTCTCTATCGGCAAACACCGACCGCGCTCGGTCTTAACAGTGCACCGACCCAAAACAGGCAATAAACCCCCCTGTTTTTTTGCAAAGTTTTACCTAAGGGAAACCCACGCCACGTGCGCCCGCTCACAGCCTCCTATCATGATCGCTGCGGATGCGCCACCAGCGACCATTGTCCCAAACACGCACTTATTCTTTTTGCAGTTTGATAAGATACTGTAGCCAGTTACTCGGAACCGACTCGCCTCGTCCCGACACTTGTCCGTCGAGCACCAGCCCGCCTCGGTCCTCGATACTGTGTCGCAGACTATATACCCTCGTTCACCACCGCACGATGTCACCTGCAGCTTCCACTCAGACTATGAACTCAAAGATCCCTGCCCTGATGAAATGCAACTTGTGACTTGTTTTCCAACAAATGACACTACCCAGATGGACGCCTCGATGAACCATGGCCAATCCAAGCGATGGGCCATCTTCATTGTGACCTTTCAAGAGCTACTGCACAAGTTCAACATCAAAACTCGATTGTAAAGCACAAAGATGTCTACCTGGTCTCGCCACCAACCCCGTGAAGCTTGGATTTGGAGGTTGCAAATGCTCGATAGGCTCTCGGAAGTGGACTTGGCACACACTGAGAGAACCACAATTTGTATGTCGTTCAGTTTTGCGGATGTGAAATGGTGATAGAATACTCTTCACACTAGTAACAATGTGTCACCATTCGGAACTTTCACCGGCAAACACAGCTCCAATTTATTATAAATGAGGGCTGTTACGCGTTCAACCGCGTCGCGACGCTTGACCCTCAACTTGCACGCATCATCTTCATGCTTGCTCTTCGTCGTGCCCTCAACGACCCAGGACGTTGTCAAGATGTCATTGCGCACCGTCTCATTTTTTGTGAAACCGCGCAAAAGATGCCCACAGAAGATCTCCTTGACTGTTGGCACTGCGGCCGCTTCTTAGCTTATTGTTGTGCTTGCACCGAGAGACAGCACTTGGCAGCCGCTCGCCGTCCGTATCGTTCCCTTTCAGGTGACGATGACGAACCGCCTCCCAGACTGTGCCATTATTACAAGATCGCGTTCGTCGATGGCGCGTGTTTGGGGAATGGTCAAGACGGGGCGACGGCTGGTATTGGGATCGCGATTGGGAGTGACCTGATGACGATGCATTGGGCCATCCCCATCGACGACGACATTGATCCTTCCTCTGTTCGCACCTCTCAGCGTGCAGAGCTCCTCGCTGCGCTGCAAGGTATCCGCAAGTTAGCCGATTCCGAAGACCATTCGGAGGATGAGCCTGGCAAGCCTACAGAAATGCACAGAGACGCGGGTGACAAGGTTACTTGGGTCATCACGTCTGACTCAGAGTATGTCGTGTTGGGCATGACCGAGTGGGTTCCTGCTTGGAAGGTGAACCAAACTTGTTGTTCACGTCCACCATCCCCGTCTCATCTACTTGAACAGAGCAACAGATGGCGCAACTCATCGGGAAAGAGACCCAAGAACTTTGATCTCTTTCAGAGACTCGACGCGGCTGTTGAGCGCTGCGAACAGACATACGGTGTTCAAATTGCCTTTTGGCGTATCAGCCGTGCGCACAACGAACTTGCCGATGGACTTGCTGGGTTTGCTGCGAAAGGTCATACAGTCGGACCAGTTTAATTTTTTGAGTACATGCATCTGGCATAATTCTCTCTAATTATTGACATGTGTATCTCGTAGACCGCTATCTGATGATAACTCGATGAGTTTTATCGCAGCCTCCAAGACTTACTTTACCAAGACGGGTGTGCACATTCAAGCCTAATCGAGTTCTATATCATTGTAAATGCGCCAAGGTGAAGCAGACTGTCTTCGGGAAGCAGTAATTAGTCAAGTCCTCGGTAGTAGTATATCCATTTCATTCGGCAAGGTTGGCCAGACCACGATTGTCGGCCTGACGCTTGACTGCCGTACCGAGAGCTACAAGTCGAACTCACGATTGTCGGCATATACCCAGGTCGACCAGATTGATGGATGAGTAGTTCAATGTCTGCCCACAAGATCGAGGGTCAACTTACCGTAACGTTACCCAAAATCTGGTCCGATGCCCTCACCGAATTTACCGCCAACCAAATCCCAATCCACCTCATCGATCTCCACACCCTCCACTTGGTATCCAGGTCCGACGTCGCTCGGTACTATCGTCCCATTCTCACCCCCCATATCCAAAAACACCCGTCGCGCCAAAACGCGTCGCAGCGCGATGTGACACGCACCATCTTCAAGTTTGTCAAATATGCCATTTTTTCGCACCGATGGCTCGCAGATGGTGAACCTTCGTTTCACGATATGCCTATGGTCCGCAGGTTTGCCGACGTGCTGATCCAAGATGACGAGGTATGTATGTCCCTTGCAACCCGCTCGCGTGTTGCACGCCCATGCCTACCCACGACTTTCTGCATTCATGTCGCCCAATTTGAACATCCCATCAGACCACACTCGCCCAAGCACTTGCCACCCACGTCCCCGACATCTCCACCCGCACCGGCTTCCACAAACTCCTTCTCTTCTGCTCCAAAGCCCGCTCGTTCCACTGCCGCTTTGCCTGGTCCGATACTTGCTGCATCCACAAAGACAGCAGCGCCGAGCTCGATGAATCCATCCGCGCCATGTTCCGATGGTACCACAACGCCTATATCTGCATCGTCCACCTCTCTTCGTCCCTCACCCTGTCCGATATCCCCACCGATGAATGGTTCACGCGAGGGTGGACTCTCCAAGAGTTGCTCGCACCAGAGAACATCAAATTCTATAATCGAGAGTGGAGGGCGTTTACGGAGGCAAGGAATGACAAAGACAGGCGAAACGATGGAGTGCCAGAGGGGGAAAAGAATCCTGTCTGGCGGACGATTCTGGCAGTGACACGTATTCCCTCGAGCCGACTCAGCTACTTTAGCCCAGGCGCCTTTGACGTGGCGCAACGCCTGTCCTGGGCCGCCGGCCGACGCACGACGCGCATCGAAGACGTGGCGTATGCGCTCGTGGGGATCTTTGGGATCCACATGCCGGTGCAGTATGGGGAAGGAAAGTTTGCGTTTCAGAGGTTGATGGAGGCGTTGTTGCAGCGTGTTCAGGGGCATGGACTATTTGTTTGGACTGGGCCTTCGTCGCAGTATAGTGCTGCCCTCCCGGCATCGATAGAGGGATATTTGGCTGCAAGGGAAGCTTTGGCTGATGTTTCAGTTCCCAATAGTTCTGGGGATCCATCTATGATGCTAACTCACAAAGGGTTGCAAGTAGAAGTGCTGCTTGCTCTGATACAGTGCAGAGAGGCACCTGACGATCGCGGCAAGAGGGAGACAGGTTCAAGTCCGGATGTTGAAGAAAGTTCAGATCGAGAGACAGGCTTGGAGGAGCATAGTAGTGACCAAGGCGCGCAAAGCAGTGAAACGACCACATCGTCACTGCACCACGGGAGACACATTCACGTTCATCCTCGGCCGGCTCGAAAAACGACGACCTCGACATCCGATTCTTAGACAACGACGAAGAGCACCAACCCAGCGACCACAACCGATATTTTTGGTTTCATTTCACAGACCCGAACGGCATTTTCAAACCCCTCAGCGTTCGTGGCCGTGGTCCAGTCATGCTCATCGACCACTTCTTCACATTCCTAAACCTGCCGGATCGACAATACGCCTTTGCCATCCTCGACTATCAGCGCGATTTGGGACGCGGACCAGGATGTGTATACGTGCCGTATATCGAGAAGCCGAAATACCTTGCGTTCGTGATGTATAGAGACGATCCGGGGGAGGTGTGGTTCAAGCTGCAGACAGACGTGTTGGTCTATGTGGAGGTGGAGGCGGAGCGGGTGTATGAGGGGCAGACGATCAGTCTATGCTTGTGAGACGAGTCGGTGTTCACGTCGAAATGGATGGGAAACGTTCCTGGTGAAGCAGTTTCAAACTGTGTGCAAAGACTTAAATCACCGTCACTACTACTGCTTTCAAGTTACAGGTAACTTACCTGCGACCAAGTTGCTGCTGGCATATGGCTCACCTGGTTTTCCCCACAAAACGGCTGCTGGTGCGCAGTTTCGTCAACCGAGCTGTCAAGCATGGACCCGGATGTCTTGGCAACAATCATGACGGTTTACAAGTTCAGGGGCACTTGAAAGGCGTCGGATGATCACATGCACATGTGCTATAGGGCGATCGGAGGACATACAGTATGCGATGACATTGTAAGTAACTTAGTATGCAAGTCATGCGTGAACGTTTGAACGCTTGAGCTGGCAATCAAAGGGGGGTGTATTGGTGCCGGTCCTATGTGTATGCTACAAATGTATGCAAGATGCGAGCGTAGAAAAAGTAACCGAAAATCGTAAAGATAATTTGGCCTCAGACCAAGCGCGACGCGGCACAGCGGGGCGATATTCGCCATCAAGGCACCGAGAGATACACCGGCTCATACGGCCTCTCCACCCTTATGTCTACATCCACACCGCCTTCGCGCGCACACTTCAACACCCGTTCTCTGAACGCGTCGAAACACACCTTACGCCAAGCTTGCTTTCCCTGACCGACACTATACACAAAGTCGTAAAAGACGAGTTCAAACACGGCAAGCGGACGAACACCCGCTCGCATGGCGCGGTCTCCCGTCCGGGACTCGATGATGTCCGCCAGCGAGTCGAGGTGGGTTTCATGGGCACAGCCGAGACGGAGTTGGGTGAGGGAGGGGAAGGAGGGTGAGTAGGCGCCCGGGATAGACGTAGGACTCGGACTTGGACTAGGTGCGGGTGTAGACTCGGAACCGGGCAAGGGAACGAGATGCGCAAGCACATATGAGATTGGATACGCCCTCGGACAAGGCTCGAATGTGAATGTGGACAACGTGGGCGAGGTACTCGGGGACGTGAGCAAACGCGCGAGCTCCGAAGGGGACATGTCCACGTCCCGGATGTGAAGCGTGTGGAGGTGGCATGCGGATCGATCAAGGAGAGCAGAGAAATGGTGGGCATGCCACCAGTGGGTTTGTGTTTGCATATGCATGTGCAGGAGTGAGGGCGGGTGAAAGTCTGGGTGCGTTAATGGTATATGAGAGTCATCCCAGCCGTCGAGGACGGCACTATCAATGTCCAGCGTCGAGAGCTGTGGAAGTCGCAACGCATCGACGAGTGCACACGCACGCGCGCTCCGACTCAGCCGTCGTACGCGGAGCGTATGCAACTTCGGTAACTCGATCATCGGGATCGTCTGGCCCTGAGTCATCGCATCCAGCTGATGTAAGTGCTGCGCTAGTGTGGTGCTCAACCCGATTGACAGCTCCGTGAGGTTTTGACACAGTGCCAAGGTCGAAAAATGACGCGGGAGAGTGGCACTCCCGCCTCCCGCTTCATGTAGGTCGTACGAGAACGCGACTGATGTGAGACGTGCCCAGTCGACGAGGATGTCTTCCCGCGTGACATGGTCTGGTCCTGTATACGCCAGCGAGGTAAGTCGATTCGCCTGGGCGAGATCGAGGCGGAGCGAGAGGAGACCACCACGCCAGCCCATGTGGTCGATGTGCACAGAAAACGAAGCGAGGGAGGTAAAGGCGCACGATGAGAGCACAGCCAGCCGGGTAAAATAATCCGAGGAGAATTTGAGATGAATGGCTTTCCATCGGGGTGCATGCATGCGGATGCAGGAGAGCAACCAGATGACGACGTCTTCAGTATCTGTTTGGAAGATGCGGTTGTCGGTGAAGGTAATGGAGAGCGGGGCGGGATAGGATTGGTGAAGCCATGTTCCGACGGCGGCAGCGACTTTGATACCGTCACGCGAACGATTGACGTTGGTTTCGAGGAATCTCAGGGATAAAGAGGTCCAGAGCCGAGGGGTGCCTTGGGCTACGGAACGCCAGTAACTGCAGACACGACCGAGAAGGAGCGGGGATTCAGAGAGTACCGGGCGAGATGGTGCTTGCTCGTCGAGACAGTTTTCGAAAATGATACCAAGTATCTCGGGTGGTATGCGATGTACTGTACACCTTCGTTGGCTTTGCGATGCCATTTTGACACGTACGACCTCTTTGGCGATAGGTGGTTGGCGATGGGCACCGCCGCCATGATGCTCTGGTGAGCGCAGCAGATGTGCGAGGCAGTGGGAGCGCGTGTCCTGGAAACCACAATCACAATCACCTGCGTGAGCACTTTGTGAGAGACGCTAGAAGAACCGACGGAACTCAAAACTCGAATACACATTCCAGAATGGACGCGGAAGCGAAGAACTCACCGCGCGATCCCGTACAACACTGCGATCGTGCTGGGGTGCATTCACCGCTGAGTAGGACTCGGAGGACAGCATGATGAATCGCTCAACCTGTTACACGAAAGTCGTTAGCATTCACAACCGGTGCGAGGTTTTAAATGACCCATTTGACGTCCGTTTCCCCGCTCTCGGAGGTTTCGCAGGGTAATCACTGCATGGATGCTTACTCACCGGCACCAACTTGTTCCCCCACTCGGACAGGTCCAGCCATTATCAGGATTAATAATAGGCTTTCTCTCTTTTTTTTTCCCCATTTATATTGGTACCTTGACGTCGTCCGTCCAATTAGTACATATGTGTGACCTTGTGCGACCCTTACAGTTGCATTAAAATTAGCCGAGATTTGACGTTGAGTTCACAAGTCAGATACGAACTAGCTAGAAATTCATTACACTTGACCAATGACTGGCATGTGGTGCACACGTCTCCGAAGACAAACCGCTCCCTTCCACGTCAACGGCCACTTTTAACCGACATTTCAGTGATCACCCTCGTGGCCTGCCGAATAAGTAGCCCATTTCACTGGCAGGACCTAACTACAGGTATCAACAAAGATCCCTTCTCACGCTTGAAGTCCTTGTGAGCCATATGGTACCCGGTTCGTGGTAAAATGGGACTTATATCAGTGCTGAGAAGCCCACCTTTCCGACGAAATCGTGGAAACTCTAAATAACATTGACGGGTTGTATGTAATGTACAGTCTGTGCCATGTGATAGGTAGATAGCGATAACGATGCGAACCCTACTGAACGTCGATGTACTCGGTGAGGTAGGGTGAATCTACGACCACGGGCGCCTCCAAGCTGTCCTCATCCTCTTACCCGTTCCGCTCAGATACCCACCGTGCGAGGTCCGCTCGGAATCTCCCCAGCCGAGTTCCCGGAACGCCAACCTGACTCGGATCCACATCCGTACCATGCAACCTCCGCGCGTCGGAGAGCGGCTACCCCAGCAGGGCATCTACACGCGAACGAAACATCTCCGAATCATTAAATCCAAAGATTCCTCTATCGAGTTCGCCAACGTGATCTCATGTAGGCGCGGTATGAGCGGACCAATCGCCACACGTCCCTGTCTATGCCCGAGGCTCGGTCCAAATTTGACCACTCGCCACAGTACGTGAGAGATCCAACCTGCGAATGACATCACCTATATTCTGCGATCGCGGACAAGGGATGAAACGAAACGATGTGAGCTCGTGTGAGAGTGCGAGACAGCGCACAAGTTCATCGTTTGGGAATTCGACATCTTGGATAGAGAGATGGTGGAGGGCACGCTTAGAGCGTGTCAATAGGTTTGAAAACGTGTGGTCGACGTGCCATCGCTCGTGCAAACCAACGAGGAAGGATGCGTCGACTTCGAGTGATTGGAGGTTGCGGTAAGGCGAGACGGTCGATCGCGGTGCGCGCGTGAGAGTCGGAGGAGAGTCGACGGACGCAGAGCGTTTGAAGACGGGGTAAAGTGATTTGGTCAGCGTCTAGACCTAGCCAGAAAGGCCGATCGATACACAAAAAGCAAGTGGTTAGGTTTTGACATTGGGCGAGGCGCCTGAATTGCCGAGATAACGTAGAGCTCATTCCATTATGTGGAGCAAATTCAAACGACACCTCTACCGGGTTTTCCCAATGGAAGTTAATTTCATCGTTCACTGAACGCCCAGGTCCGCTATAGGTAAACGACTTGAGTTTCGTAGCGGACTCCAAATTCAGGCGAAGCGTGGTGGCGAATCACGATGCGCCGTGCGAGCAAATCGCCGCTGATGTTGAGTTGCTCCAGAGAGAACAAGTCACACAGCGTAAAGGTGAAGAGGGGGGGGAATAACCACACGATAGCCGAAGCGAGATACGCTTCCAAGGACGTGCGTTCGGAAGCGACCAGCAAGTAAAGAGATAAGATCCTCCGTGGTTGAGCGGTATATGCGATGATCGGTGAATGTGAGTGAGATCGGCAGTGTGCCCGACTGTGTCGGGTGAAGGTCTAGCAGGGGTTTGACCCTCGGCACGTCTTCCTTGCGACTTTGGTGTGAGTCGAGAAAACTGGATGGAAGGATTGGATTCCGAAATCGCTCTCCAAAGCTTGCAGACTTTTGCAAGGTGAAAGGTCCTTGCGCAGAAAGGGGAATAATGGGCGTCAACTCGATCCCGCAACATGTAAAATTCCAGGAGGGAGTCGCGTCACAGGGGAGCGCAAAACGGGTAGGTGTCGGTGGAACCTTGGGAGCCGAACAACGTCGGCCGTGCGTGTGATGATGGGTGGAACATCTTGCCCTGCAGGGTTAGTGTTCGGGCTGCTCTTTCAACGAGGGCAACATGGTCCCGTCAGTCTTCTCCTGAATTTCGACGGTTGTCCTGTCATGTAATGGTCGTTCTTCCTCAGGCTGTCAAGTCAACATGAAGTCCACGATGAGTCTGAAATAGGGCTGATACCTACAGGTATTGTCGCCAAACCGACGGACGAAGGATCGACACGTGGTCAACGGCCGAGTGTGGGCACGCCGATTCGAGAAGGCCATTCGAGGTGGACGGCTTCCCAGGGAAGATTTAGGGTTAAGCATTATGGAAAGACAAGCAAGGCGGGTGTGCCAAAGTGCAGCATTCGAAGACGCTCCGCTCGCAGCCTGAGGCATTGCCATAACTTCGCAACCAATGTAGTCAAGAGACCGACACGTGTGACGTGTGCACTCCGGACTTGTTGTACGTTCTATTCCAGCACCGTGCTGCAGTCAAAATTACTGTAAATTACACTGTAAAGCTGGCAACGCTCCATGCAAGCTAGCTGGTGGGGAGCGTCAATTATAATCCCTTCCCAACTTTATACCGAGCCTCATAAATGCTCAAGTTCGGTCACCAATCTGCAAACCCAACCATCTTTCCATCCCAACTCCACCATATCAACTCGTCCTCTTCAGCTAAGTCTTCCTCAGAACCCTCGATTCGTGCACTGTTTCCATGAGCTTTAACCCATACGCCCTGTACCTTGCTCGCTTTTGTTCGTTTCTTGGCGGTGGTGATATCACAGGAGGCGGGTGCCTGCCCTGAGTCCACCAGAAAATCTGCGAGATAACTCTCCAAAGAAGTGCACAGGTTCTGGCGCGGTATCCAGGAAGGATGATTAAATCGCCGCGGTGCCCTGAGTAAGACATGTATTTGCGTTGGAGCTAGCAAGCAGTTAAAAGAGAAACGATGGTGACACTGGTATGGCATTGGCGTACCCATCTCAGAAGCTAACCCTTGTCCATCGTCCTCTGCGCATGCACTTGCGAGCGTACGTGATAGCAAGCGCTCTGCAGCTCGTACAGTTTCTGGATCCTCGGCCCGTAGCAGGGGATTCAGTGACGACGTCGATGGAGGAGAGTCAGAGTCAGACGAAAGCGTCGGAGACGGACTTCGGGATAACGGTGGCGACGTATCATTACCATCGGACCCAGAAACGTCCTCGTCCTCTTCCTCACTGCTGCCTCCGCTTTCTTCATCTTCGCTTTGTTCCTCTTCGTTATCTGTGTCACTTGCATTCTCCCCAACATTATTGTCGCCTTTTTCTGACACACCACGGGTTCGTATGGCTTTTTCGGAGTTGTCGTCTTCCCGAAATCCCCACACCCTCGTTTCCAGTCCGTCGATGCCCACTATTACGCGTGATTTGGCGGTCCCTACAGTTGGACCGAGCGCAACGGCGAAGAATGCTCTCGCTACCCCATGTTTTCGATGATGACATAGAGCTTCCTCTGTCCCTGTTTGCACGTTCTCAGGCGAACCTCGAAGCGCAAGTGCAGTAGAGAGGGCAATAAAGGTCGTGTACAGATGTGAAGCAAGGGTGTCGAACGAGTTCAATAATTCATGGCGTTTCTTGGAAGCACGGGTCGTGTTCTAAGGGTAGTTTAGATCCACACGGGCTGAAGTTTCAGAAGGGAAATTCGCTCACATCGCTTGTCGGTATTCTGGCTAGCTGGACTATAGGACTATCGATCAAACGTCACTACGCGAAGACTGGTAGGAAAACAAAAGACCGCACTGACAATGGAACTTGGTTCTTGAGAAATAAGACGTGACCTAGAAAGCTGATGCAGAGTCTGGCTGCCATGTTATCGCTCACAACATCGGTGTCGAGCACCACAGTCGGTACTGTGGATGGCACAGCAACGTTGGGAGTCCTAGCGCCAGTAGTCTCTGCTCTTTCGTTTACTGTTGAATCTACTTTTTTGATTTCATTTCGTTGTGGGACCAGTGCTGGAACGTCGGAAGTGGATGAGAGTACACGCATGAGGTGGTGTTGGTGGTAGAAGCGTAAGTGAAATAAGATGTGCATATTGTGCACGCGTCTTGAGCGTGATGTGGTCACGTGATTCACCATTGGAAGAAGATAAACGAGTCTCGCACTCTGGCACGATTATCTCACCGTGCAACGGCGCGAACTATCCTCCCTCGTCGCCCATTCCCGTCAATTATTTGCCATCTACTGCAGCTTCCCCGATCAGCGAGCCCTTTTTCAAGTGCGTGCGTAGCAAACGTCGAATTTACAATGCGGTCTGCCCCGCATACCACCAAACCATGCCGTACTATACACCACCATGTCGCCGCCGTTGCGTCAATCGCATTTCTCTCAAACACAGCTGCGGGCGCACACGTGACCAACCTCCGTCCTGCGTCGGGCTCCGTACGATTCGCACGTGCGACCCCTTCATAGACCTTGACCCATCGTCTCGGCCTCTGGAAACCATGCAAACGACTTTGAATTTGACTCTCGAGCGGCGACGAGTCCACCTGGCTTGGCTACCCTCTTCATCTCTTTCAAAGCCTTTACGGAGTCTCTGACGTGCTGGAGAACCTGATGGCAGTAGACGACACCGTACGTGCTGTCGGGGATCCCCTTCAAGTTGCAAATATCCCCGTGCGCAAAGGTGATGCTAATGACTCCATGCTGCCGAGCCTTTTCGAGCACGTACGAGTCTAATGGGACAGACATAGTCGATCCCGGTGACGTGATCATTGTGGGACGAGACGCGCAAACGAGGCCGTGATTGTTCCGGGCCCATAGCCAATGTCAAGGACGTGCATGGTGGGCTAGGAATATTCGATAAGGTAGGCGGCAGGATCCTGGGTTGTCCGCCAGGAATGGGAGCCAAGGACAGACTCGTGGTGACCGTGCAAGTATGTCATTTTTTTTTTGGAATGATGGATGCAAGTCACGATGTCGAGTGGTGAATGAAGTAACTACAATGACGACAAGTCTGTCAACATGTGATGGTCAGCGTCACATCTCTCAGAAGGAAGATCCAATAAACCGTGCCTGCTCACCTATAGGGAAAGCATAAGACGGAAGATGGTGAGTCAAAATATCGAAGATGTGTCCTCAAGATCGAACCTGCCGTTGGGAGACTTGGGAATCCAGAAATTCACCTTGGCCTGTGTTTTTGGGTTCGGAAAAATTTGGATAATACCAATTGTGAATCGTGATGGAGCGCTAAGTAGGTGATATCACCATCGTCTAAGGTGTCGATGTGACAAATTCTCTTTCCGGGGTTGGCGTTTATCACTGATAAAGGCGAATGAAACACAAACAGTTTTATCCAACTTGGAGCCATCGTCGGCGCAAATGCAAAAGCAAAGTCGATGTACAACTTACAAGTTGATACTGTCAGCAACTTCCTTTTGTCCAATACTCACCGCGGATGTTTCTCGTGCCATCCTCATCTTATCGCAATCTATTAGCAACACAGCCTCACAAGTCTGGGAAAGTCGACCGACCGGCCCGATGTGAACGAACGCTTATCACGATCGGAGGAAACCGTTGTTCATCGATATCCCTGTATCACTCACTGTCCATTTTTCAGGACACGTCGACGAAATGGCAACTCTGTTGCACAGTTGGATAGTCTTGTTGATACAGCAAGTATCACTGTGCATGTTGTGTCACCAAGACCAATCTCAACTGTAGTATCGATACTATGAAAACCGCTCATTTGCGAAGGCGTATGAAAGTCTTGACCGCACTCCACCCAAACTGCAAAATTCACCCTTAGTACTACTCTATGTTAATAATAGGACAATCTCCCGCCCTGTGAATGCCGCGGTGTGAGATCGCCTACGTTGAGTAGGCGGGTTGGCCCACATTTGAAGCGCTCCGAGTCGGGGAGAGGTGAATATAGAGCACGAAGAAGAAAAGCTCGTATTGCAGCCATTACTAGAAGTACTGTCAATGCCAGGCGTAGTGTTCCGGGAATTTGGCCCAGGCTTGACCGCGTGACTCTCATTGACCGCCATTTCAAGTTGCAGCTGTTCTTCACTCAGTACTCAACGTCAACCATGGCAAGGCTTCTACGATCTGTCAAGTCAGACAGCGATTGGTCGGATAACGAGCTTCTCGCTTTCAACATTAAGGTGGTTGATGCCAGCACCGCTATGTTCTTTAACACTCTTGATCAGCCTCCCCAACCAACAGTGTCTGCAACGATTTTCAACAACACGGACAAGCCGGACGGGCCTTTGGTGAAGGATGATCGTCTATTCTTTCAGTATATGGGGCAGGTAGAGAGGCCGCGCTCTCCTGAATCCGGACCGCGTTGATGACTTTGCTGCATTCATCTT
>JBBPNO010000891.1:0-12965 GCA_038090915.1 Boletus eberwhitei
TCAAATTCTTCCCTTATAGCTTCGGCATCACGGCGCACCTTCCTTTCAGGCCAAAAATTAATCTAGTTTAATCTATTCTACTGCATTTCTGCCAGCGGAAAGTCATCCAGTATCCCACAACGCTTGCAATGCAACTCCTTGCTGACATCAAATCCCCAAGTATTATAACTCGGGAAGTGCCGACTGACCGTCGGCGCATACCTTGCTTGCATGTGGGCTCGTCAGAGACGTAGTCTGATCAAATGAAAGATAACAAGCTAGTGTGTGCATTTGGTGAGAAAAGCAAGGACAGACAGCGGAACTATATAGGAATGGAGGTGAAAACCTGCCCACCCACCCAGATCAAGTAGAACAGAAACAGAAACAGCAAAATTTTACATGGTCACAAATCATGAGAACACGTGTATGTCAATAATGCAGAAAGATGCAAGACTGAGTGAACTAAATGCGAGGATCCAGGAAAGTTTGAGAAAGTTTTCGTTTGGGCTCAGAGGGAGCAGCAGAAGGGGTTTGAAGAACATGGATACAGGATATGTCAGCCATAAAGGAGTCTTTCAAGTTGAAGCTCACGTGAGATAGATGGAAACTGATTTTGGACAAAGCCCCAGACAGCTTTTGACAGTATTGAGCTGGGGGGATCGGTTGGTCATCAACATTGTAAGCCAGAACAGGAATAGCACGGAAAGCTGTTCCCATCAGATGTGAAGCTTCTTTTGCTGTATTGTTGTAAACTGGCCATTGGGCAAGTGGTACTGTTCCATCCAAGTTGTTATCGTTTGTGGGCTGAAGAGAGTTGATGCAATCATTAAAGGAAGAAGTGACTAGCTTACCTCAAACAGCACATGATGGAACTTAAAATGCAATGATCCCACTCACGTGAACCCTTGACAGGTTTCAGTCAAACCAATGACATCTTGGAGTGCATGAACACAATCAAGTGCCATTTGGAAATCATTATGAAGTAAGTCATGACTGTATGGAAAAGTGCGATATAGGAAAAGTGTCGAAATCTTGGATGACTTCATGTGCCATCGATACTGGTAACTTCAGCAGCCACAAAAAGGAGACCACTGTCGGTCCCTCGCACAGACTCCATCAACCTACACCCTACAATATTGAAATCCGAGCTCAGATGAAAGATCCCTAACCCATAAGCAGCAGGACTGAAGAAGAGAGCACAGTTACGGACCTCAGGCAAAGACGACATGATGGTTTGAGACATACACTGCGACCCAGGGGACATGCAAACCCCCTCCAAGACCCCTCGGCTTTCCCGTGACGCAGGACATACCCACTTTTCACATCCTGCCAACTTTTTTGGCAACTTCGCTACCATTTAAACAGTATTTGTGATTATTTGTTCCGTCAGACAGGGGGTTTGAAACCGCACCTGAGAGACCTTGCAAGCAAGGTAATGTAGTTACAATTTTTATACAAACCAACATGACGTGTGAACTGTTCAGCAATTGTCTCTAGGGAGTAGAAACCCTTGGATACCTTTTGTCATGGGTTGTCGTAAGAGTATACATTCGATGAGCATGGCCAATCATATGTAACCTCCTCTCTAGAGGGTCACACACTTGACATCGTGAAGGGAAACTATAAGTCCCTACATAGCATGTCACATAAGCATCTTATCTAGATAACATTTGTGTGTCGAGTAATATTATCAAGCCTTGATGCCTGGCATTATATAGCAGTACAAGTTACTAGAAGACTTAAAGCACTTATTGAAGGAGTTGTAAGCCATAGTGTCCAGAGGTGGAATGCACTGTGGGCAATATACCAACCCAAAAACAACCATTACAAGTAGAAAGATTCATCATCCTCATTGCTATCGGAGGCGCCTTCGACACCATCTTCCCCAAGACTGCTGTCTGAGTTCTCATCACCATCATCTGAGTCATCATATTCCTTATCTGCTCTCTCATCTTCGCTGTCACATCTGGGAGGCTCTTCACCCTCCCAACCACTGCCATGTCCTGAGCCACTTTTTTCACCTTCATCATCGAGTGTACTTGCGGACATTTCTTCAGCATCAACCTCCTCGTCTTTCTTGCTTGTTGGCGCCAGCACTGGATACTGAACTCCATGACCAACTCCAAAGCGCGCAAACCTTGCGTACATGTCCCGGTCTGCAAATCTGAGTGTGGTCAGATAGCTTGAGTTATTTAGTTCCATGCTGCTTACATATTCACGTAGTATGCCACCCAGTCATCAATGTCATTATTTGCACGTGCAACTGACTGACCGTAGTGAAGAAGTGAGTCTGTCTGGCCATCCGCAAAAGCTGGTATGAGATGACAAGCTTGGATGATGACTGAAGGATCCACAAAGCCAAATCTCCTGGGCGAGTCGGCAATGAAACCAATTTTTGGCAGACAGCCTTTGGAATACTCCACTGGTACCCAGGGACAACACCCATCCAACAAACTCAAAGCACATCTTTAGTGTGCTCACATCTATCATAGTAGATGCATAATATAAAAGCAGCCAGAACCTGTGCATACCAGAATGGGTGAGCAGATGAGGCTTCCTCACAGGAGTATAACATAACAATGCCACCATGACCGAGGTGAAGTGTATCGTAGTCACGTTTTATGTCATATGTCGTGAAATTGATTTGCAGCCACTTGGGCATGTGCACATGGTTGATATTGTTCACGAAGTGAACTGAATACTGCTCATCTGTCGTAAATACTTGTTCATCACCATCATATTTGAGGTTTTGTAGATGTGCGAGAAGATGATCTTTGAGTTTAGGAATGAAGTCCTGAAATAGTTTTACTCGTCTACAAACCGTTTATAGCAGGGTTTCACCAACTCACCTTAATGGCTGGATTGCCGGTGTGTTCAGCCAAATACACAGCTAAATTGACAGTATTACGGGAGGCATAGAGTACGTGGTAATGCTCGGCAAGTGTTGATACTCCATTTTCCTCAGGCCTCACTTCTTCGAAGTATGTAGAGTCAGGATCAACTTCCTGGTGTGTGTGAGTCAGTCGTCTCTTGCCTTGCGAGTTGGCTGGTGGGATTGTGTTTGTTCGTGCCCTGATAGAATCTCTTCATGAGCCTATGGGCAAGTTCTCCCTGTATGATGTACCAGCTTAGAAGCCTGATTGCTAGAGGCATACCTTAAGTAAAGCAATTCCACTTACAATCTGTGTGTTGTATGAATCAGTTGTTCCTAGTATTTTGATGGTTTTCACATAGTGGCCAAGCGCATATATCTTGTATGTCAATAAGTTGAACGTCTTCGGTCATGGCACACTACTGCTGGCTTGCAAAGTCTTTATGGTTGCACTAGGTTGGTCTTTCAGCTTTACCTCTGAACATCTCCACCGTGCAGTTGTTTCGGTGGGTAATTCGGTTGTCTGGAATGATGAACATGTATACTTTTCAAATTTACGCAGCTGCTGCCCGAGGAACCAGAGTGCTTGTTTGAGTAGGTTGAGTGATTCTTCAGTATGCATCTGTAACTTAGCGAGTGCATGCCACTGAGTGAAACAAAACAACAAGATGCACACAATATTATCATATTTGCTTGGAAACAGACCATTGAAGACTGGGATAGAACACTAGGATGGGCAGATGAGCAAAAAGTCTATGGATGACATTTGCATACCTGCAAGATGTTTTCAAAATGCCATGCTGCATAGTGGTGCATATCTGACACATCAGGAGGAAAGGTCTGAATAGAACCTTTCCCAAATGATGGTATTTGGCTGAAACTGAGTACAAGATCTTTAGCATTGAAGCAGCTCTGGAATTGGTGATGTACTAATTATTTATGACCTCCATAGCTTCACGATTGATGGTATACATCAAACGCAAGAGATGAAAGAATACCGACTTGAATATACCAAGCTCAACCTTGTGCATGAGGTCAACTGTCAGCACAGAATAGATGTTACATCCTAGGGGCCCGAGGATATCAGCAAAGAAGTTCTGGGAAAACCATTCAGTCATGAGTCATTATGTAGATGTCACTTACAAATGTAGGCACTAGCAACCAAGCCTTCAAACACTTTTCTGGAAAAGTTCCTTTGATTGGAGCACCAAAGTTATAGATCGCATCTCGTGCAGCACTGACTCAATCGCAGAAGTACTGATGAATCTGTTTTGTTCTTGCAGCAAGGTCGGCGAGCAGGCCAAGGTGATGGAATTCATTTTTTGGAACAAGACAGAAAGGACACAGGCAAATTCCCTTGTCCTGGATGGTAGCAAGAAGCACTCTAAAATTGATTTAGACATGTTAATTATAAGAACATGAAGAAATATGAGGCATACTTTTCAGGATAGTCTGCTGAATAGGTAAAGATATGAGGAAACACACAGCGATGCATGCCATCATAGCACTTCACCACAGTACCATTCTTGTATGCCTCTACAAACTCATCTTCCAATAATGTTTTCCAAACAGCATGAAACAGTTCACACTTGCAGTGTACTAGGATGTTGGACTGATTTTTCTTTGTGAATTGAGAGATGAACCCAGTGACAGAACGTGGAATCTGCTTGAACATCAGTGATCTGGGGCTTGTCAGACAAGGAATGGTAAACACTGTTGGTATGAATGCCACCAGGTGGCAAACACCTAGTGTATTCGGATGAGCGCATATGTACTTCAATAGATTTCCAAAGAACAAGTAGATTGGCCATGCAGAAGCATGACCAAATTGAGTGAGGCATGTTGTGTCTGATGAGAACATCATACCTGCGATGACTCACTCTAGTATACACCCATCTGTACATCTTTGTTTCTACAGCTCATCTTGGACTTTGATTCATACATCCGAGGTGTACAGCTCGTCATAAATCCGTTGCTCTTTACCACTGATTGGAGATTGCCAGATATGTTTGAAAGGGATCAAATGAAACCACTTGGCTAAGCTGTCCGAGAAGGCTGCCTGCACAATAGCTGTCAATTTTTGGTGGAAGAATCTATCAATGGTAAAGTCTTGGCCGTTCCCATCAGTATTCGTTTGTGCGTTGGTACTGAGATAGTTATTGAGGCTTCTGTCCAGCCATCCTTGTAAAAGTGATGGTCAGCATTGAGATCGCCTTCAGATACATCAAAATGCCTCAATTCAGTTGAGGCGTTAAAGCCCTGCAAGTCTTCTGGACAGAAATCATTCACCATGATGACTGTGCTGACAAGCTGAGTGACTTCTGCAACTGACTTCTGTTTGCTCCCTGAGACCATCCAATTCATTAGCTGCCACACAGAGAGAGATTTCCATGGCCATGGTGGAGGAGGTACAGTGGTGGCAGCACTGGAACAGTCATTGTTGCTAATATGTAACTTAGTGTTGGACAGTTCGTCAAGTATTAAAAAGATGTCAGGATCATATGATGGACAGTGATGGTATTCCTGAGTGATACCAAAGGCATTGAATGTCATACGGAAAAAGTTGAATATGTGCAATATAACACGAGGACTGGTTGGAGGTGCAGAAGGATCTGTGGCTATAAGGTGTGGTGGTTCAGGTAACACATCCCTGAAATGGGCAGGTAAACAGTGAGCTTGAGTGGGGCAGCAGAAACTGTACTGGGAATGCGAATCCAAGTCTGCTTGAGTGGGGCAGCAAGAACTGTTCTGGGAATATGAAACTGAGTCTGGCTCACTTAAGACAACTGGGCTACCAGGAATGGAGCTCATTTCAGAGTTTTCACCACCTTTCTGCAAGATCTCGGTAGAGCTTTGGGGCTTATCCTGTTGAACTGCTGTGGGATAAGCATCATGACGAGCTTTCTTGGAGGGTGAAGAAGTTGAAGGAAGAGGTTGGGGTAAGATGTGCTTTTCCTGTGGCCTATTTGCATACACTTGGTAATGTACACAGCTCAAATGGTGCAGCGTGACACTGCGGCTGCTGTCAAAGGCATGATCACAAGCATTGACACCACATCTAAAGTGACCAGTCATCAGCAGAACAAGCAGACAGAAAGAAAGTGAGAGTGTCCAAACAGCAAATCTGAGTATCGGACTTGAACTCATATATGAGCAGGGCATAGCGCTGTTCCTCAGGCAGCTACTAGTAAGATGTACCAGGTTTGTTTGCTTTGATTTGACTACAGATTCAAAATCAGAACAAACAACAGACGATGACCGAGCCATGGTCTCATCATGTCAGGCCTAACGCTGGTGTTAGGTCAGTTTGCAGCATTTCTTTTTTCAACTCATCAATGTCAGATTTTTTGCTGGTACATCAGTTACATTATAGATTCAGACTGTTACAATTCATCACTATCTTCACTCTGGCTGTCAGTGAACTCGTCATCAGTCTTGATCAACCACTTTACATCTGAGTGAAAATCCAACTTGGTATGCTCCACCTTGAGTTGAACCAAGAAATCAACCTTATCAGGAGATGTCACAGCTAGGGCAGAATCAGTGTGGTGTGTTGGGGTACAGGTGTGTGACAGAATCTAGGAATGGGCAGGAATTGCCCAGAGCTACAGTACATTAGCTACAAGTAAAATGATAAGAAAAAGAGACTCACCTCAGCCACTGCCTAAGAGGGCAGAAACGACTGAGGTGCATGTCAGCAAGTAGGAACTATATATGGGTGGAGGTATACTCATATTATGTTATATGTGATGTGGTGTAAATGGGTCCAAAGGAAGTGTGTAACATATGTTGTAAGTATTGGCTAAGAATGATGAAAGTCTAAGTGTAATAAAAGTTCATTCTGGGTTTGGAATGAGCATGGGAAAACTCCGGAAACAGTTCCGGAGCAGTTCCGAGATGCTAGTCTCAGAACCTGCGGAAGGGCACAGGGAAATTTCGGAAGTACCTTCAAAATTAGTGGTTCCGGAACATGATTCTGGATTGGCACTTCCGGGCTTGGAAGTGATGGAACCGGAATGGTTCGGGACTTGATTATGAATGAATATTGTCAGTGTGCTTGGTATATACCATCAGAATTCTTTCGTGATTTAACAACTCTTTCTGCCCATGCCCAGAAATATTCATCGAACACATGGTGCCTGAGTAATCCAGCATCCAACACAAGGATGCACTTGTCCTTGATGCCAGCATCTGCAAGAAAACGCACAGCTGTGCTATTTGGAGTGATGGATCTCTTCCAAAGTATGAGGACTGCAAGATTCTGGCAATCGAGAAGCTTCTTCAACAAAGACTCTGCTGTGCGAGTGGTGAATAAGTGAAATGACAAGTGAGTCACCTGCACGAGTTCTTCTAGGCCAATTGCATTTGCAATAGGGTACCAGGATGCCCAGGCATTCATCAAATGAAGATGAGTGACATGATGGAATATTGAGACATTTGGTAAGAATATCACCCAAGTGTTGAAGACTGACGAAAGATCAACATAGAGTGCCTCAATGTGAGTAAGAGCCTCAAGAGGCTTCAAGATAGGGTTTTTGCCAAGGAGGTGGCATGGAAAGCGCATATTAAGAAACTTGATGCTGCAGCACACAGTGAGGATGCCCTCGGCCACATCCAGTCCAACTGATACATTGAGGCACAGAGCCTTGACCTTGGACTGAGCAAAGTCTGGGCGATATAAAATTGACTGAAGGAACTTCAACACCATCCTATTGGTTGTCAGACAGACAGTGCGATAGAGCATAGGCTCTACCCTGTGTCAAACATATCAGGTAGATTTCCTTCATACATACCCCATTGATACAATGCACAAGAATTTGACTTGCTTCACCACCAGCATGCATTTATGCACCGTTCGGTGGGGCACAAGGACAAAAATCATACATTCAAGCTCATTGGGAAGTTTACAAGGAGGCATGCTGATGCAGAGGGTGTTGTGGTGTGGTGTGTCGCCTCTGCCCCTTCTCATTCCTTTTTTTGTTCAATTCCTCCACCCACATCACATACACCCCTTGTTTGCTGCCTGCACCTTTTCTCCATTTGTTTGACTTGGAGTCGAGTCAACAATTTCATCAGCAGTACATATATAATTTCAGTTGACCTTTTTTTCCCTTTCCAGGAGGCCAGGGTAGACAGTGAGCTTGGAGGTAAGATTGAACTTGAATTTGCAGTCACCTGGTACGTTTCTACTATACCTTCCTATCCTGGACATGTACTTAATTCTATTCTCAGCCACTATAACTCTGATGGAGGATATAACAATGCTGTCGATCCTGTGATGCTACTAGATCTGTGGGACAGCAAAAATGGACAGTGGTTCCTCTGCTGTTTTATCATGAAGTGAGCCCTCAAACTGTTATTGACGGATGCCCGCAGGTTTAGACTTTGTTATTAGATGCTATAATATTGACAGGGATCAAATGAAGGATATAACATTAAGCCGTCAACCCTGTGATGCTATCACTAGATCCATGAAGTGGCAGAAATGGATGGTGGTTCAACAACAGTTTTGTAACCATGTAAGATCCCATCTCTTTTGTGGGGTGTGGCAGCTAATCCAAATTCATTCCGACTTCCTCCCCACTGAGCTGCCTTTGTATCCACCCACTAAAACTCAGCCTCAACATCACCAATCTATACAAGCATGAGTTGGTGTAAATTAGTTCCGAAACACAGTTTGTGAGTCACATTGAGCAATCTGCCACAGTCGAGATAGTGCAGGAGACTCTTGTGGTGCAGTTGCACTGCTTGGGCCCTAGCATGATCCATGGCATACAGCACCTCTTCGCAGAAATCCCATACCCAGGTTGGAGGAATATCAAAGATGATGCTGAGGGATTCTGGCAGGATCAACTCAAGCTAGTCTATCATGATGGAATCCAGGGGCTGCTTACCACACAGCTACAAAAGTGGCTGTGAGAATTTCACCTTCCATCCAAAGTTGGGCTTGAGTTCATCAAGTTCATCAAGCAGCTTGGCAAAGGTGGGATATGGAATGCATTGGTAATGGTAAGTTGACCCATGAACAATGTCAAAAGGAAAGTAATCCATATGTTCTTGGAAAGCCCACCACTAATATCATACAGACAATTTATTTCAGTGACGACAGGTCGCTTCAATGACATCTTATGACAGTGAAGCATGTGATTCAAGGGTCAACGGTGAGTCCAAAAACCTTGAGATTGATGGGCCCATTGTCCCACTGCTTAGGAAACTATTTATTTCAGTGATAATAGTAGTACCCAGGTTGCTCAAATTCTTTTTCATATTATACATCCTACCTTTGCCAAAGATGTAATCCAAGGCCTGACGGGGACCCAACAATCTTGAGCTTGATGGCATCGCCCTGCTACTTGGCAAGAATGGAGATCACCTCAATGCCATCTTGCTGACCAATACAATGGATTTTTCAGATTTTTTTTTTTTTTTTTTGGCTTTGCCTTACTAACTGTCCTCATTTCTAGAAATAGTGATACATAATTTCATGGAGCTAATCACAAAACCAAGCAGTGTACTAGGTGGGTCATATTAACAGCCTGGCAAAAAAAGTTGGCCTGACCCAATGTCCTCCCCATCTGCTACCTCCATCTCTGCATCTCTGCCTACACATGGCATTGACTGGAACTTGTCATCTTCTGAGTCACAAACAACCTCTCAGTCAAATGAGGAAGTCCATGTCCTCCAGAGATGCATTTGTGCTCTCGAAGCGGAGAATGCACTGATATACAGCAAAATCTGCAAGAAGCCGTAAGTGACTTGGTCCTTCATGCTTTGAATTTGCTACATTTCCCATTTGCAGCATCCAAACTTTGTCAAGGGAGGGATGAGCTGTCTGATGGCTCATCACCCTTATTGAACCAATATCAGACATGATCGCAGAACATGATCATTGCCAGCTATGCCTTCATGAGGATGGAGTCACCCTTGCAACAATCCAGGCTGAGTCCACACCAGAGTAAGTTTTGTTCCATTCAACAAGTAATTCAAATGACGAGGTAATTCCAGCCAACATTATACATTCAAGAACTACCAGAAACTCGCCAATTGGTGCCCCACAGTGGCGAAACTCTTGGACCTTGGGGAGTTCGACTTGTATGCTTGCCAGGAGGTGAGTCGTTTGCATGAATTTATCCAGACAGATTATATTGCCTCTCACACAGGTACAAGCAGGTGCCAATGGTGCCAGGGGGGATAATGCATCTGTTACGCGACTTGCGTAACCCGTGACACATGACTGTGTAATCCTTATTGATCTACAATTGGCACCTTCCCAGTTCCCCAATTACGTGGTTCGGAGGGCATCGACTCCGATATGCCGAGAGAAGGCTTTGTTGCTACTCCACAGAGGTAGCTCACTGTGCAGGAGCCCGAAACGTGGGCTGGCGCTACTTGGACGAACAGCAAGCCGACCGTGCTTATAGAGGGTGAGCCCTTCTAAGAGCGATGGTACAAAGTACCACACTTGCTATTGCTGCAAATAGCAAGAGTAAAGAAGAGATGGCTTCCAGATCTAGGTGAGATCGAAGCGAGGCGGAACTTTGATGGTGATTTACTTTACACGATGAATTGTGTATATCAAGGTTAAGGATTTACATGAAGAGAAGCATCCCTATATATAGTACTTCTGGGCTTTAGGACAGGCTAGTTATAAATATGAAATAGGTCGGATCTGAGATGGAATCGGGGTTATTGGAACTACGAGGCAGTGTGCAAGAGAGCACTGCCAAGAGGATGCTGTCCGAAGTGAAATACAGTAATACAAAATGGAAGGAAATGAAGCACAGCTGGAATCCAGTGTTCACCGCCGTTACGCAGCCTTTGTTGGCGGTGTTGATTTGTTGGAGTTTAGAAGGCATTGCCTTCTGCATTGGGGGTCAATGGGGCGTCAGGGAAGTAATCCCCCGTGTCGAAGAGGAGATCATCCCATAGGGATGGGGTTGGGATGTCTGTGTCTAGGGAAATTTGGTACCCCCTTGAGTCAATCGTAACAGCATCCTCCCTGAAAGGCAAGATCATTCAATGGATAGCAACTGGTATTTCATGTGTGGATCCACCATTGTCTACCCACAATAAAGATGGGTGTGGGCTGAACCATATGTTGACTGGCTGCCTTCTTTGTCCAGTTGACTATGACTGGGCAGATACCAGGTCAGTCAGACCTAGTGAGCAAGGTGTGGAATGCTAACAACATAATGGACAGTGTGCATGCAGGTATCTGAGAGTATCATCCCAAGTTCTGAGTCACAGCATACAGCTGGCCATTGTTTCTTTATAAAGACTACATGTATAACCCGAACTTGCCCTCACAGGAGTTATTCCAAAGTGACCTCCTTGTCAAGGTTGGTCTTTTTTTTTTTTTTTTTTTTTTTGTGTTTCAAATAACAAATCTTAGGGTTTCAAACATATTTTCACCTCTCCAACTTCAGCCTGTCACCATGATAAAGGTGACAATGGCTTCTGGCACAAGATTCCGTGTGCACATACAAATGTTGCAGAGCTCCTTTGAATGAGAACTGTGCAGCCATGGGCCATTGCATATATCACAGTTCAGGTACAGGTTTTCCCTAATTGAAAAACCTCTTTTCATTCACAATTTGATAGCTTCATTTTGTGCTGTTGAGCACCACCTCTTGGGCAGTGGTAGATGATGATTTCAACTATGAGACCTTCTACTACCACATCATTGAGTATTTCAAAGCACTAGACTCGCCTGATAAAACCGTAGACATCTTAGTCCTTTTTCTATGGTGAAACAGGTCAGTGATCACTAAAATGCTTGTTTTATTCATCTGACAGTCACCTATGCACTATAGAAATGTGTTCGGCCATCAAAACGTCTCGGAATACCATCCTCTTCACTTTGAATTTCTCTCTGTCACATGTTCCCACAGGTAGTTTTTCATCCAATTGCTGCACTCCCAACTTGTTTGTATAGTCATATAGTACTTCTACTATTGTACATAAAAGATCCACAAAGAATAGCTTATTTGTTGCCAGTTACATTGCCATAAGTGGGGCATGGAAGTGAGATATCGGAGCTATAGGGCCATTATCACCCATTGGAGGAGAAAATGTAGGTTATGGGCAATGCTCCCATATTGTTGTTGTTTGTAAAAGATGTATCCCATGCTGTATATAGCCCTATATATTAAATCTTTGTATCACTCTACTACTGTCATGAAACAAAAGAGCCTTGTAGGAATATTCATCAAGATCAGAACGAATTACATCTAATCAGAATGCTGGAGGCCTGCAGGAATATTCAATGAGATGAGATTCAATCACATCTCATTGGAATGCCACCAGAACTGGGCCAATATGGTTGACATGCCAATCAGTGTCAATGAGACCTAACATAGCTGAAGCTGAAGAAGGGTGGTAAAAGTGACACATAATGGGCATTGAGAGTGAGGGGGTTATGAAATAGACTGATAGAGGAATATGTTGCAACCTGGACTTCAGACATCAAATTAATGTTGGTGAGCCATGCATGACTTATGTCAAACTTGGTGGATACATTGGATCTTCCTGTGATGAAAGCCATGCAAATGTCAACTTCAACGAAATCTATGGCAATTGTTAAACCAAGGTAGCTATATAATCCTGTATAATACATTATCTTTTGCATCAGCAGAATGCGAGCAATTATGACCATTATCACAATTATATTCAGATTATAAAACCTTATAGCCAGCTCGAACTTTCAGTGATGTGAATATGCTGGCATTACATACCTGTCATATCCCGTATGACTCGACAAGTCCAACTCCGGACTTCCGTCCACAACTCCGGCGCGTTCTCTTAGGGAACGTACTTCCACGCTCTCGGACTTGTGTATAGTAATCTCACCTACTTACTCATACATACCTATGCTTCTTCATCCGTCCTAGTCTCACTTTGTAGATACCTCCGATCCAGTGTCTGTCTCGCTTAGGAGCACTGCTCCGGCGAGGTACCAACTCCGTTACTGCCTCCGTTACTAATACCTTCGTCTCAACCATATATAAACCATCAGTACGACTCCTGTATAAGTCAGTTCGAATATCAACTCTGAACACCACTCCTGTCCTCCGTCTGAGTCTCGACGACTCACTCCGACCTCCGCTCGACTTGA